>RJWH01000477.1:82282-305679 GCA_004363575.1 Solenodon paradoxus | reverse complement strand
AACTGTGCCCATGGTGTGCTAGACTGCTAGGCCACCAGTATAAATCCATATGCAAGTTTTAAAAACAGATAAAATAATTATTTTTAACAACTTTGAGGATTAAGACAAATTATTAATTTGATTTATATATTTTAAAACTTGATAGACTTTACTCACATAAGAAATTCTAACTTTAGCAAACTTTGGGTATCTAATCTTATCAATTTCCTATTATCAGCATATACCTTAAATTTTTTCAATTCTGTTAAGCAATTCATGTTGAAGATGGGATATTCATTGATTCTATGGCTCAATATCTTCTTAGTTCCTTTTCCCATGGACTAATAAAGATTGTGAACCTCAAATAGGAACCAAGAATAATTTTTTTTTAATTAATGATGGGGAATAGGGTTTTGTTCTAAAGGTATTAGCCACTGCCAGGAATATATATGGCAGGTTAAATGCTTTTTTCAAGACATAAGGTGGGAGCAGCCTTGTTTGGGTCTCTGATATTTGAGAAATCTCTAAGAGAGGGGAAGCATTCCAGGAACAGGGGATTGTGCCCACGTCTTAATTTAATTTTATTGGTACCATAGTTAAAAGCTGCTCTATGGGGCCGTGATAATGTCCTTTTCTTGAGTATCTTCTAATTTTGCCTCTGTATTGTTTAATTTCACATTCCAAAATTGAGATAACACACTTGCTATTATTTTCTTATTAATCAGTACTGAGCATTTATTGGCTATAGTCTAACCATTTAGAGGTAATGGCCAAAGACCTGAAGTCATGATTACACAACTTACATGTCATGAAAGTTAGATAGCATGACATATGAAGTGTTTCTAAAGCAATATTAAAAGTATATGTTCTTTAGTTAATGCTATCACTTGGGGGAGTATCAGAATGAAAAACAGACCCATGGAACAATGGAGGGGAAACAATACACATCAAATAATAAAAACACATATAAGTTCAGTTAATTTAAGATAAATAAGCCAATAGTATACAATAGAGAAAGAAAACTCATTTCAACAAATGATTAAAAGAAAAATGGGACCATAACCAGACAATTGCTCTGTAGCATCAGAAATTTTAAAAATATTATTAAGTGTATTCTCTATTTGGATGTAAGACCTGAATTCATAAAATACATAAAACACACAGGTAAAATGTAGCATCACATATGAATTAGATTATGAGGACTCACCTCCAGCAACTGAAAAGCTAAAACAATAAAGAAATGTGACTACATCAAACTAGAAAACAAAAATTAAAAAATATGCACAGCAAAGGCAACTAACAATTTTAAAAAAGATACCCAAGTGGATGGGAGAAGATATTTGCACAGAATACACATGACAAGGGTATAATTTCCAAAATACAGGAGGAATTCAAATAATTAACAAAAGCTTAATGATATAATGGAGAGATCTGAGAAAACATTTCAGAAAAGGTATAGATGGTCTACAGACATGAAGAAGTGCTGGAAGTGAACTTGTGGCTCCAGCGACTGAGACAGCTGGGCTGTGGTCCATGTGAGGAAACAAGAGACATGAGGGATAAAAAATAATAAAAATGCTTCTTTCTTCTCTCCCCTCCTTTTTTTGTATTCTACCTCTTGTTAAAAAAATAATAATGTTGATCACATACTATTTGGGAAATGTTAATCAAATGCACATCATGTCATCACCTCACATATGTTCAATGCCCCATACCAGAAACCTAGGTCACAAGTTTTGTTAAGAGTGTGGAGAAAATGGAACCCCGTACATTGTTGGTAGGAATGTAAATTGCTGCAAGAACTTGGTGATGTTTGGTGGTATCTCAAATAGTCAGAAAATATAACTAATGAATAAACTAAGATTTCAGACTCAGGAATGCTTGTCGGTCAATCATCCCATATTCATTAAGATAGAAAACTCATCTGATGGAAAATAGGAATAGTCCTGCAACATTTATTTTATTCAGAGCTTCTCCACAGCAGGATGACAAGAGAAGATTCAAGTATGCAGTAGAGCTACAAATTCCCCGCATCCTGAGTAGTATTTCTCTCCACTCTATGAAATCTTCCATTTTAAAAATGTATCATTTCACTAAGGAAAAAAATTAAGGGCCTTTTATGCTCATTAATACAATTTCTATGTGGAATCCCATAACTGGATTATGAGTAGTTTCTGATGGTTTTCAAATTGCCTGACATTCGTAAAAAGGACACTATTGCAGGCCTTGCGTAACTGCATAGAGAATTGAAGCTACCTATGATTGTATCTCTTGTCTTACATTGACAGGATTCCTCCCCAGGGGTAGTGATCTCATCACAACAAGAGTATTGGGAAACGGACTTTCCAACATGACACATGCTCTTAGGGCTTCTGTCCAGCATGAATTCTAATATGTCTGGTAAACATGTAAGATGTAACAAAGGCTTTCCCACATGATTTACATTTAAAAGATTTTTCTCCTCTGTGAGTTTCCCTATGACAAGAGAGGTGAGGGGACTGAGTAAAGGATTTGCCACATTCCTTACATTTATAAGGTTTCTCTCCAGTATGAATTTGCATATGAACGTTCAGCGCTCCACAACATGAAATTTTTTTGCCACATTCCTTACATTAATATGGTTTCTCCCCTGTGTGGTTTCGTATGTGAACCTTCAGCTCCCCACAACGTACAAATCCTTTGCCACATTCCTTACACATATAGGGTTTTTCTCCAGTGTGGATTCGCATGTGGATTTTCAGGTCTCCAAAACGTATAAAACATTTGCCACATTCCTTACATTGATAGGGTTTCTCTCCAGTGTGATTTCTCATGTGAATCTTAAGATGTCTGTTTTGTATATAACCTTTGCCACATTCCTGACACTTACAAGGCTTCTCTCCAGTGTGGCATCTCATGTGAAATTTAAATAGATCAAAATGTACAAAAACTTTTCCACATTCCTTACATTGATAGAATTTCTCTCCGGTGTGAACTGTCATGTGAACCTTTAGCCCTCCTAAACGTGTAAAACCTTTGCCACATTCCTTGCATTGATAGGGTTTCTCTCCAGTGTGGATTCGCATATGAATCTTAAGGTTATCACAACATACGAAACCTTTGCCACAGGCCTTACATATATAGGGACTCTCTCCAGTGTGATTTCTCATGTGAACCTTGAGGTGACTAGAATGTATATAACCTTTGCCACATTCCTGACACTTAAAGGGTTTCTGTCCGGTGTGGATCTGCATGTGAATCTTCAGATATCCAGCTTTCATATAACTTTTTCCACATTCCTGACACTTACGGGGTTTCTCTCCAGAGTGGGTTCTTATGTGAATCTTAAGGTCTCTAGAACTTATAAAGCATTTCCCACATTCTTCACATGGATAAGATTTCTCTCCAGAATGAATTGTCTTGTGAGTGGTAGTGAATGAAGCATTTATACATGTTTCCCTGTGTATATTATATGCAGACTTCAATTCTGTATGAGACCTCAAATGCCTCATTAGCTGAAAAGATGCAGCAAAGGCTTTCCCACATGTTTCACACTTAAAAGTCTTATCTCCAGTGTGAGATTTTATATGACCTCTAAGGTGAGATGATTGAGAGAAGGCATCCCCACATTCCTTACACACGAAACATTTTTTTTCCAGTGAGAGCTTCCATGTGAATGTTAAGGTGAGCAGAATATTTAAAGTCTTTCCCACATTTCTTACTTATATAAGGTTTCATCACAGTGTGAATTTGATTGTGAGCATGAAGTAATGAGGAACTTCTAAAGGATTCTCCACATTCCTTACAAGGAAAGGGCTTCCCACCAGAGTGTGTTTTCTTATGTTCAGTATGTTCAACAGACTTCATGAAGGCTTTGCCAGAAGAGGTTTTCTTCTGCAGAGTAAGGAAGCTTTGCCCATACTGATCATCCTTTTCAGAGTTCTCCTCATTTTTATTTGTCTGCACCTCCAGGCAGGAATGTTCACTGAAGTCTTTTCCAGGTTTCTCATAGTCATAGAGTGTCCACCTCTTTAGAATTCTTTCCTGTTGATAAATGGGTAAGGATAATATAAACAGATCTCATATTATTAATTGCATTCACCTATCTTAAACAGAAATATTAAAGTATTGTTGAAAATTTTATTATTTCTATCAATTCATACACATACTACAGCACAGATATGGTTCAGGCTGACTTAAGAAATGTTCCTGTAAAAATAATGAGCATTTTTCCTAATAATTTTTTTTTTACTCTTTGAGGGATTTGTTTTTAACACAAATATCTCTTACTGTATGAGGGAATCATCCTTGTGGGAATACTTAAACCCACATTGCAAGCAAGGCTTCTGATAATCCAAAAGTTTTATATTCAGAATACGTTGCCACACTTTTTTTTCTTGGGCAAAAGTCTTCTCTAGTAAACGTATAACCGCTGTACTCAACATTGCTTCTAAAGAAATTGTTTAGTATTTTTATTGAGAAAAATTAATTTTCAAAATTACTGATCTTACCCTTTCTATTTGATTGGCTGTCATTCTCCCAACATAAACATTCTGGATTGCTGAGTCTTTCATTTTCAGATGCATTCCCCAATCTAAATTAAAAGAAAATTATGAGGTGAGTTTTGGGGAAGAATTATAAGTTGCTACTTTAAAAACAGAAAAATTCATTTTTTTCACATTGAAGATATAAAGAAAAAGGCAATACAGGTGAGAACTTTGGCTATATCAACATCCTATCTTTGATAACTATGGTAATCAGCATTTCATAGCTGATTTTAACAGTTCTATTAACCTGACCACCCAGCTTGTTTGAAGCTATACTGACAGATATTCTGTCTCCTTTTGGTATTACAACAGTGAGGAATTTGACTTTGATGTTTTTTAAACCCCATCAAAGAGTCTGTTGTCCTTAAAAAAAAATTCTATTAGGATTTTAAATAACCATGAATAAAAATAGGATGGAATTAAGGAATAGAGTATGAAATATCTGAAGAAAATAAACACATGTACCAAAGGATGAACACAAAAGAGATACAACTGATCATTTTATCATACAATAGGCAAAAGAAGTCAATGGAAAATACCTAAAAAGTTGAAGATATCCCAAAGTATCAGAAGAGAAAACATTTTTAAGTTTTTCCTAATTACAGTCCAAAGACACTGATCATTTTATTGACATTGGTTGTTCTTAATATCACTCACCCTGGAGGACTCGTCTCTCAACTATCTTCAACTCTTTATCTTGTTCTAACCAAGAAATTACATTGGGTTTGAATACATGATACCCTATGTACAAGGACAGATGTATTAATGAAAAAGTGTTCAGTCATATGTGATGAATCTTTCCTTTAGTCAAGTCCTATATTTATATTAAAATTATTAAAACCATTTAAATGAGAAAACAAGCAAATATCCCCTTTCCAGAACCTAATGAAAATATGTATTATTGAATCATGAAACATTTAAACACACTTATTGACACATTTAAAAAGCATTAAATATACAATTTAACAGGAAATAAAATGCAAAATTCTCATTATCATGGAATAACCACTGCTAAAGTTACCAAGTTTGTATACAACACAATCATGTCTCAAGAGGTTAACATATAGATGCCTGACATCAAATGTCAGTTTCATTTACTATAGCAAAACTAAATCACAAGAATGCACAGATATAAAAAATTAAAATACTGTTTTCAATATTAGAGAACATTTTTACAGAAAAGCACAATGGACTAAAATACATTAACATACAGTATAGTATCTACTGGTTTCCACTGTGTTCACAGAAGATACCACTCATCCTTATAGACAGTGAGTGCATACATATATCCTTAAGAGGTCACTAGAATGACGGCAGTCGTACCTAAAGAGGTCAGATTCTTGTAGTTCTCCAGCATCACATCTCTGTACAGGTTTCTCTGAGAGGGTTCCAGTAACATCCATTCATCCTGGGTGAACTTCACAGCCACATTAGAGAAATTTATTGAGTCCTAAGGTACACACACAAACAGCTTTGAGTCAAGTATCACCTTTCCCAAAATTCACTGGGAATGAAAACAGGATACTCAAAGCCAACAGGGAAATTTAACGTCTCTCATCCTCTGCCATAGGGTGTAATGTAGAGTTTCTTCCATCTTTACAAACTCATAGTTGTTATCCTTCAGATTAGGCTTTACTGGAATGAGTATCCCCTGAACTCATCTCACACTAGATTCTTTTCATCTTATTTCACTCTATAACCACATGTCTAACAACTGAATGAGACTTCCAACTGTTTATAAATGAATAAATAGTTTGATAAATGCACATCTTCAAATTCAGTATCACATGTCTATTTTACAAAATAAAAGTTATCAAAATGACTGGCTTATTAGAAGATAATGACTGAAATATTGAGATATCATGGAATAAACCCGCATCAATAAGGCAGTTAGGAACTCAGTCTTTTGACTGACTTTAGGTGAAACAACTCTGGAAAAGATTACTCTTAAAAGGTGGATACACCTAACTAGGAGATGATATTTACATTCAGTATTTCTGAAAAGGCTTAATATCTAAAATGTACAAAGAACTTTAAAACTCAACAAACAGAGGAACAGGCAATCCAATCAAAAATTGGGAGGAGGAATTGAAGAGACACTTTTCTGAAGAGTACATACAGATGGCCAGCAGGCACATGAAATTATGTTCCCACTCAATGGCTATCAGGGAAATGCAAATTAAAACAATAATGAGATGTCATCTTACACCTGAAAGATTGGCTGTTATCCAAAAGCCCGGAAACAACAAATGCTGATGAGAATGTGAAGAAAAGGGAAAACTTTTGCACTGTCGGTGGGAGTGCAAATTGGTACAACCCCTATGGAGAACGGTTTGGAGATTCCAAAAAAAAATCGTAGATGGAAATCCTATATGATTCCATCATTCCACTTCTACCTGAAAGATACAAAAAAAATCTACCTAAAAGATACAAAAGACCCCATCCAGAGACATATTTATCCCCATCTTTATTTAGGCCCTATTCACAATAACTAAGAACTGGAAATTACTTAAGTGCCCAACATTAGATGAATAGATAAAGAAGATGCAGCATATTTATACAATGGAACACTACACAGCCCTTAGAAGAGATGAAACCCTATCATTTGAATCAACATGGATGGGACTAGAGGGAATTATACAAAGTGAAACAAGTCAAAAGAAAAAGATAGAGACCAGATGACCTCAATCATAGGTGGAATGTGAATAAACAAAACAAAGGAACAAATAAAACATAACCAACCCTGAAACATTTGCAACAAAATTGAGGTTACCAAAAGGGAATGGCTGGGGTGGGCAGGGGCATGTGGTGGTGGAGCCCACTGGACAATGGTGAAGAACACTTGGTGATTTGGTGGAGGGCATGGTGTGTTGAAAATATATAAGAAATGGGTTACCAATACATAGGAAATTATTTTAATGTGTAGAATAAGTACTACAGTAAAAAAATAATTATAAAAAGGTGGATACACCAAAGGATCTAGTTTATCACTTTGTAAGATAAAATTTCTTCTCGCCTGACAAGTAGTTGTCAAAAAACAAGTAGCCATCTTTTCTGCTACTATCTTTTCTTCAGGATAATAGAAATGACTTTCAGCGAAAAGACCTGGAAGAAATAAAGATATAAGCAATGGTAAATGACCACAGTTTTCACTCACCTGCCTAGAAATTATTCTATTATGGTTTGATTCTCAAATACCCCTGTACATTCAAGATACAGCTCACACAATTTCACACTATGGACAAAAAATGTCAGAGGAGGCATCTTATCCGTATCAATATACATGTTTAATGAATTCTTATAAAAATTCCAGAGACAGATTTCAAGTAAATTGAACAAATAATACTAAATTTCATATGGAAACAAAAATGACTTCGAATATGCAAAACCATCTTTAAAAAAAGGAATAAAAACTAAAATGATTAAGAAAATAATGAATAACAAAAATGAAAAAACATCACTCCATGAATTCAAACAATACTAGAGTGATTACTATAAATACAACGTAAAACAGAAAGCAAAACAGACAAAAAGATCAGTGCAATAGAACAAAAGTGCAAAAATAAAATCAATCTATTTGGGCCATGAATTTATGACAAAGGAGCCAAAAGCTCTGGAGTAAGGAAATTCATCAAATTTCAGGGAAAACTAGTCACTTGAAAATAAATGAATAAATGAAGCTAGTTAATTTATTGGTACCATACAAAAAAGTTAACAGAAAATGGATCAAATGTTGGATGCAATACCTGAAATCATAAAATAGAGGACAACATCAGAAAAATGTTCCATTCCATCAGAGACAACATCAGAGACATCTTTGTGGTAGTAACACATATAGCCAGGAAAACTAAAGTGAAACTATGTCATGAAACGAAGAAGCTTCGTAGAGCAAAAGAAACCACTACTAAAATGCTCGGCTCAACTCCTCTGGACAGAGCTGGGGGAAGTGGGCCACAAAAGATTGAGAAAGACAAGAAACTAAGAGTGAAAGCAGGATCACAGGGTCAGCTTCTGAGGCCCTTCACCCAGACTATCTGACTCCTTGCATATTTATTGTCATTACCCAGAGAAGATGTTTACAATAATTGTTTACATAGCAGAGGTCACCCCAAAAATGTCCTAAGCTATCTGTTTGACATTTAACTTCTTTCTAGATCTCAGCTGGTTAACAGAAACCCCTCCAGCCAAAGTTTTCCTCACTGTGTGGGTATCTAGCATTATAGGTGCCAAGGTTTCTGTTTCACTGCCAAAGACATCGATTATCTAGACTAAGTTTTTTCCTTATTGTTCCCCACACTAAAGCAAACAGAAAAAACACATATAAAAAGGTACCAGGATAGCCTAAGTCAGATAAGAGCTTAATCATCGAAAAATATGTAAGAGCTCAAACACCTGAATAACAAAACAGCAGGCAGCCCACTAAAGAAGAGTTTGATAGCTCTTTAGGGAAGACACACAGATGACACACAGATGCAAGACAAAATGCTCCATGTCACTCACTGTCAGCAAAATGCAAATCAAACCACAATGATCTACCACCAAACACCAATGAGAATGGGCTACATCACAAAGAGTAAGCACAACTGTTGAGAAGGATGTGGAGAACATGAACACTCTTAAATAGCTGGTAGGAATATACAAAGTGCAATCTCTTTAGAGCACAGTATAAGTAGCCCTCAAAAAAAAAATATATATATCCTCTATTCAATCCATCAATGCTCTGTTAGGCAGAAACTCAGAGATCTCCAAAACACTAATCCAAAAAACAAATTTGCATCAATATGTTCATAACAGTACAATTTACAATAGTGAAAACATCAGACCAACCTAACATGTCCATCACAGATGACTGAATAAAGCAGCTGGGGTGTATATACTCAATGGAATTCTATGCAGCTGAACAAAACCTAAAATTGTGCCTTTTACAACAACTTGGGTGGAACTGAAGGTGATTATGCTAAATAAAATGTTGACAAAGTGAATGAGAAATAATTGATGGCCTCATTCACATATGAAATACAAACAAAATAAATGAGTAGACAAAGCTCTGTATAATGTGCAGGGTGCAAAACCATAACCAAGGGGCAGGTAGGAGCAGGGCAAGGATCAATAAATAAATTAAGGTGATTTTCCCTCCTTTTCCTTCCTTGGGTTTGAGTCCCAGATTCGGGATGGGGGGCAGTAAGGTGTGGGCAGCCAGTGTAAAAAACTAAATGGAAATTAAATGGGGGTGCATCTTACTCCTCCCTCTTCCTGATTGCCTACTTGCCTTCATACCCATCTTTGCCTTACTTTAAAATATACAAGATTCATCCAGGCATGCTCTAGTGGCCTTGTGGTTTAGTCCACTGTGTTGCAGTTCACTTACATCCCAAGGCTCCTGGTTTCAGACTCAGAGCTGTGGGAAAACAACCAAGATGAACAAATAAATGAAAAACAAAATCAAGTACATTTTCCTTCTCTCTTCCTGCTTTTCTGCCGGCTTCCTTGTTTTCAATCTGTCCTGTGCTTTTCCTTTAAAAAATGTTCCTTCACCCTCTCCCTCCATTCATTTCTTCCAATTTACAAAAAAAGGAAGAAAAGAAAAAAAAAAGAAAAGAGGAATGTGAGTTACACTGCCCAGAATGAAAATAGTAATGATTTTGTTTTATAGGTGAGGAAACTTAAGCCATGAATAAATCTTTGGTCAAGGGAATAAAATTTATGAAGCACCAACTCTGAATCTTACCTCCATAGTAAGACCTGACTAAGGAATGAGTGTTAGACATAAGATGGTGAATGAGCAGTTTAGGTCACAAGGCGTAGTCACATATATTCTAAGGTTCACATTTTAAGACCTGGGCCCCAGAAAGTCAACCAAGATGAACAACTCAGTAAAATAAATAAAATACTTATTTTTCTTTCTTCCTGCCTGGCTGCACCTTTATCTTGAGAATATGACAACACCATATGACACTTGGTAAATTTTTATCTATTTTAAGTCTTGAGAAAAGTACATTTCCATATCTATTATTTTTTTGTTTTCATCACATTTATTTTTTATCTTCATTTTATTCACAAATTTTTATGCTTTTTGTATATCATTTAATCTTCAATATATATACTTTACCTTCTTTCCACTAAAAATTCATGTAACTTTTAATAAAACAACTGAGACCCTCCTGGCCAAATGCTGATCCACAGCATGGTGATCAAATAATGGCAGTGAGTGTTTAAGTCTGGTTCATTATCTATGAACCACACACACACTCATATACACATAGTCCTTATTCTACATTTAGAGACTAAAGTCCAAAAACATATATGTCACAATAATACTGTGTTCTGCCTTCAAAAATTGTGCTTATTAACAGGGTTTCAAATTGGCAGGTCTTGTGGATAAATGCATCCACAAATGTTTTTATTCAGGTAAACTCTGTATGAAATGCATTACTCTATGATTATTATAAAAAATGATAATTATTTGCAAAAAAGTACAATCTTAAGTGTTTAATGGATGCTTTCTGATAATGACAAAAACTCACACACTCATCAGTATACATTCAAAATCAACCTAGATGAAACAAAAGATATTTATCTTCCTACAATAACATATTCACCCTTACTATCCATTGCTTCCTTACCCTTCTAGACAATACATTTTACCAGTTAGTACTCTATTATATAAATGTCTATTTGTTAACAATATTCCCAAAATGACATCCAAATGAGTTTTACTCTATTACATAGCAACATATGAGCAACAAAAATAAATTTACCATGCAGTTATGCACCTGAAGAAATAAGACAGAAACTACCATAATGGAGTCTAAGTTTCTTAGACCAAAACACGTCAAAAATACAGACCCTCTTTCTGATACAGAGCACTTACTATAATGACAGTCTAGATTTAATATAATACCTCATGGACTTTGGGATGGCTGTAAGAGTTCACTGTGATGAGTGACTAAAATGTAGAGTCAATGGTGACCTACATTTAGGAGGCTGATTTCAGTTCATCAATAAGGGGTTTACACTGGTGGACTGACTGAATGCTTGGAACCCTTTAGAGGATTGCTGAGACCTTGTCTTAGGTTGATACACTTTGCTTAATGTCTTAAGTAAGTAAATGGTATTTAGATAAAAACTTGACGTAGCCTCTAGAGTTGATATTATTGTGAAAATAATTTTTTTGGGTAAATATCAAGAACTCATACTGCTATAATGCAGTCAATTGTACAAATTACTTGAGTGATTCAAATTCTTCCCTCTGTATGCTCATGGACAAGTTTTCTTAAAGTACCCCAATAATAATAATAATAATAATAATAATAATAATAATAATAATAATAATAATAATAATACACTACTGTGGCTCAGTGGCTAAGGTACAGGTCATATAAAGCCCATCAACCTGGGTTCAAGATCTGGGCCTAGGGGAAGAATTTAAAAGAATAAGAAGCTAATATCTCCATTGATGCCTTCATGCAGCACAGTGAGACCCTGAGCAGAGCACCTTCTTAAGTTTTATATGAATCCCTATCTTCCAAAGGTGTGATTTAACAAATATGCTATATAAAGCGCTCAATAAATTACACTTTGCTAGCAAGAGAACAAATGAACTTCCTCTAATAGGATCTGCATTACAGTGGAAAACTTTCTTTTTTATTGTGACTTATTTCAATTAACATTATGTTTATGATGTTTACTCCATCTATGGCATCTACCTCAAGATTTATTGCTTCCACTTTCTTCAGGTATCCAATGGTAGAAATATAACAGAATATGTCCTTTCTCCTGATGAGCCACATGTGAGGTATTACCAAAAAAGGGTTCTATCACATAATACTGACATAAACATATTTTTATCTGATATTCATGTATAGGAGAAAGCAAATTTAAAAGACACCGACAATAGTTTCTTAAAACTTATTTTTATTGTAGTAATTATTCTACACATTAAAATAATTTCCTATATATACGTTCTCCATTTCTTACATATATTTCAGCACATCATGCCCTCCACCAAATCACCAAGTGTTTTTTCCCATTGTCCAGTGGGCTCTACCACCATTTGCCCCTGCCCGCCCCATTCCCTTTTGGTAACCTCAGTACTGTTGTAAATGTTTCAGGGTTAATTATGTTTAATCTGTTCCTTTGTTTTGTCTATTCACATTCCACCTACAAGTTAATTCATCTGATATCTGTCTTTCTTCTTTTGACTTTTGATATTATTGTGAAAATATTTTTTTATTATTAGCATAATACCTTGACAATAGTTTTTAAAATTGTTTTTTCTATGTGCACCCTGGTGGCTTAAGCACTAGACCAGGGGCTTGTGTGTGTAACATACAAAGCCAATAACCCTGAGTTCACAACTTGTGATGTGGGGGAACAAGCAGAAACAAAGGAAAAAAACAATAAAAGTGCTCTTCCCACTTCCTTCCTTCTATTCTTTTGTTCTCTAAAAAATTTGTAGCATCTACTCTGACCATAGTGGCTTTAAACTGTCTTTATTAAGTGCTTTATACAACATGTTTGTTAAATGATACAAAGGTATCAACCACAGAAGAAAGTTGGCAGACCCCAAATTAATTGGAGACTAAAGAATATGCATCTGAGTGACTTTTAGAAAAAAAAAGGAAATCCAAGAGGAACTTTAAAAAATACTTAGAGAAAAATGAGAATGAAGATACAAGCTACCAGCATATATATGGGATACAGCAAAAGCGGTACTAAGAGGGCTGTTCATTGCAATCCAGGCCTACAAGAGAAATAAGAAAAACCACAAATAAAAAATCTAACACTACATTTAAAACAACAAGAGAAAGAAGATTAAAGCCAAAAAATCCATACAAAAAAGGAAACAATGAAAATTCAAACAGAAATAAATGAAATAGAAAACGAAGTCAATCCAGATCAAGGAAACCAAAAGCTGGCTATTTGAAAAAAAAACAAAATTGACAAACCACTGACTAGACTCAAAAAAAAAAAAGAGAAAGAGAGAGACAACTCTCATAAGTAGAATCAGAAATGAAAGGAAGAAATTACAACAGATATCACAGAAATCCAAAACATCCTAAGAATCTACTATGAAGAACTCTATGCCAACAAAGTAAACAAACTTGAAGACATGGTAAGATTTCCAGAAAAATACAGTCACAAGACTGAAACTGGAAGAATCAGAAAACCTAAACAGAATAATGACAAGCCAAAAAATTGAAGAGGTATTAAAATACCTCCCTAAACATAAATCCCAGAACCAGATGACTTTTCTAAGAAGGTTTACCAAAGCTTCAGAAAAATTAACACCTTTTCTTCTCAAACTCTTCCAAAATATTTAACAAGGAACACTACCAAATCCTGTCTAGGAGGCTAATATCACACTGACACCAAAAGTTGATAGAGAAGTCAGCAAGGAAGATAATTGCAGACAAATACCTCTAATACATATAGATGCAACATTTTTCAAAAAATATTACCAAAATGATTCCAACATTCCATCAAAAAGATGTTCCATCATGACCAAGTGGGATTTATCCCAGGCATGCAAGGATGGTTCAACATACATATGTCCATTAATGTAATACACCATATGAACAAGGGCAAGAAAAAAAACCCCACATGATCATATCAATAAATGCAGAGAAATCATCTGACAAGATCCAACATCCATTTATGATAAAAGTCCTGCATAAAATGGGGACAGAAGGTACATACCTTAACACAATAAAAGCCATATATGATAAACCATAGCCAACATCACAGACAATGGCGAAAATTTGAAAGCATTTCCTTTAAGATCAAGAATAAAGCAAGGCTGTCTGCTCTCACCCATGCTATTTAAAATCATACTAGAGGTCTTAAGCAGAGCAATTATGCAATCAAAAGAAATAAAAGGAAATTGGAAATGAGGAAGTAAAGTCATTATTTGAAGATGATATAATTTATTTATTGAAAATCCTAAAAATTCTGAAAAAATTACTAGAACAATCAATGGATACAGTAAAGTGGCAGGTTACAAAATTCAATGCACAAAAATCCATTACATTTTTTTATGTAAACAACACGCTAGAAGAAAATTAAATCAATAAAACCACATTGTTTAAAATAGAAGTAAAAGGAATCAAATATCTTGGAATATATTTAACAAAGGAGGTGAAAGATCTGTACAATGAAAATTACAAGTTCTTCTTAAAAGTAATAGAGGAGGATACAAAGATAAGGAAATACATCCCCTATTCATGGTTGGGAATAATCAGTATCATTAAAATGACCATCTTACCTTCAACAATATCTGTATATTTATATGCAGTTCCCACTAAAATCCCACAGGCTTATTTCCAGGAAATAGAACAAAAAACCTGGTCATGGGCATCCTAGTCTTGCAAGTCCATGTGCATCCTGCTGGCCGAGCTCATTTACAGGATCACAGTTCCTGTTGTTTGTATGGAACAACAAAAAATCCTGAATAGACAAAGCAATTAAGAGAAAACGCATGAATTCGGAGTGATTACACTCTAGGTATTCAATTGCACTACAAAGTGATATTGATCGAAACTATATGGTAGTGGAATAATAACAGAGGCACAGATTAGTGTAATAGAACTGAAAGACCAGAAACTGACCCCACTCACATACAGTCAGATAATCTACAACAAAGGAGTCAAAAGCATAAAATGGAGAAAGGAAAGTCTTTTCAATAAATGGTGTTGGATAACTGAAGAGCCACATGGAGAAGAATGAAGCCAGTTCACTCTCTAACACCATTCACAAAAATTTAACTCAGAATGAACTAGAGTTGGACATAAGACAAACAGTCATAAAATTCTTCGAAGACAGTATAGGAAAGACATCTCATGACATCAGTCTTAGGGAGGACTTTGGGTACTCAACTCCAGCATCAAGGGAAACAAAAAAAACAAAAAATAAACAACTGGGACTACATGAAACCTAAAATCTTCTTCACAGCACCCCCCTCCAAAAAAACAAGCATTAGCAAAAAAAAAAGACAACCTACTAACTCAGAGAAGATCTCTGCCCTCCATATTTCTCAACAAGGACTTACTATACATATACATATATGTGTGTATGAATATATGTATGTCATAAACATATAAAACTCAAAAAACAGAAATACAGACAATACAATAAACAACAGAAAGAGGAATTGAGAGACATTTTTCTGAAGAAGATATACAGATGGACAACAGACACATGAAAATTTGTTCCTTCTCCATGGCTGCCAGGAAAATGCAAATCAAAACAACAATGAGATATCACATTATACCTGTGACTGGTTATTATCCAAAAGTCTAGAACAACAGATGTTGGCGAGGATGTGTGAAAAAGGGAACACTTTTATACAGCTGGTGGGAGTGCAAATTGGTGCAACTCCTATGGAAAACAATATGGTGATTCCTCAAAAAGTTTTAGGTGGAAATTCCATATAATTCCACCATGTCATTTCTGGTTGTTTACACAAAAGACACAAAAACACTAATTTGCACCCTCATGTTTACTGCATCTGTATTCACAATAGCTGAGAACTGGAAACTACATAAAGTGTCCAATGTCAGATGATGTATAAAGACGATGTGGTATATATAAACAATGGAATACTATACAACCCTTAGAAGAGATAAAATTCTGTCATTTGAATCAACATGGATGGATCTAGAGAGGATTATGCTAAGTGAAATAAGTCAAAAGAAGATAGATACCAAAGACCTCAGTGATAGGTGGAATGTGAGTAGACAAAACAAAAACAGATGAAACATAACCAATCCTTAGACACTTGCAATAGAACAGAAATTACCAATATGGAATGAGACAGGGGTAAGGGGGGCAAGTGGAGGCAGAACCCACTTGGACAGTGGTGAAGTGCACTTGTTGATTTGGTGGAGGGCAGGGTTGTTGACATATATCTGAAGATTGATAAAACTGGATATATGGGGAAATTATACATATGAGTTTATTTTAAAGTGCAAATCAAAGTTAATGAAATAAAATAGATCGGAAGCATAGAAACAGAAGGAATGCTGGTGGAGGAGCGGCAAAGGAGACTCTGTAAGGATCATATTTGAAATCAGACATGAAGGAGAAGCAGGTGAAATCAGGATGTGCCTGGAAACAAGAAGTCAGTGGTTCCTTGTAATAAACCCTGGACCACAGTCTGGCTGCATTTAGACTTCTACATGTATGAAATCTTCATAGTGGCTACCACAAGGTTGGGATCTATTTTGGCCTTTTCTTCCAACACAGTGATGGTTGTGTGAGGCACAGTACATCAGCAAAGCATCAGACACATAATGAAAAAGTAGCCCCAGGAACATCACACTATAGGCTGAGTAGAATTCTGGGTACAGTGGTGATCAATCCTGTCAATGCACAGCAGACACATAGGTGATTACATTCACAATCCCTTTTCTTACAACCACTGAACCATCTTTCACCTGCACTTGTTCATCTGGACCCCCATCAACAAGCGTCCTCTTCTGAGGGTCAAATGCACCACAGCATTTCAGGGTGAAGTTTGCCCAGACCAAGCAGGAGACTGACTTCAGTCTTCCAAGTGTGGAGCAGGGAGAGCTGTTATGAATTCCGTTCACTCCCAGTGGTGCTTGTGCCTTTGCTAAGTGTCCTACTGAAAAGGAGCTGTGATCTTGTAAATGAGCTTGGCCAGCGGGATGCAAATGGACTTGCAAGACTAGAATGCCCATGACCAGGGCAACTCTAACCCAGAGCTTTGCACTATCTTTAAATTCCTGTCCACCCTCAGAGAACAAAGTGGCACATTCACTGGGCAGAGACTCCTGATGGACATGGAAGCCCACTCCACCCGCTACTTCGTACTGATCCTGTCAGTTGATGACTCCAGTACATTTTCAGTTTCACCAGGCAAATCTCTGTGGTGAGCCCAGTCATAGAAGTTTCGTGGGCCTCTGCACCATCCAATTCCATTGAATGCTTAACATACTTAGCCAATTCACAGTAGCAAGACAATACTGAAGATTCCTTGTTTTCATACTTGATTATTGGCTGCCTGTCTCCTGACAACGTATCTCTACATGACTTGCTCTGCCCCCAGAAGAACCTCTATGTCAAGCTAGATTGATGATAGCTATTCCAGGCAGCTACTTATCCACCACTGTTAGGGCAGGAGCAACATTTTTTATATATAAAGGATTAACAGGGACAGGAATTAAACGGCTAGAACTGGATTGTGCATCCATTTATTTTTTAAAAGGAAAGAAGCAGATAGAAACAAAGCCAAGTAAACAGGCAGGCAGGAAGGAAAAGATAGGGAGGAAATATTTATTTATTTATCTCATTGTTCATTTTGGTTGGCCCCTTCAGCCCAGTTCACAGACTCAAGTCTATGAAATTTAACTGCACTACACCAGAGCTGCAGACTTAACACCTGAACCACCAGGCCATGTCAGTGAGCCCTTTCCAATGCAATTACAGAATACAAAAAGCATACATTAAAAAGATAAAATGGAGGGGAAACACTGAACATCAGTTTAAAAATAAGGTAGTAGAAATAAAAGACTGCATGAATAATTCAAATAAATAATATTAAAATTACATATTTCAGTTGTACTTTAAAATTCTACCAAATGTTGTCCACACAAAAACACTAATTTGCAGAGATATGTGCATCCCCATGTTTAATGCAGCATTATTTATAAAAACCAAGCATTCATAATTTATATATAATATATATAATTGTCAACATAATATATATAATGGAATTAATATATACAATGGAATACTACAAAGCAATGAAAATAATGAAACTGTCATTTGCAACAACATGGATAGAAGTAGTGAGGATTATGCTCAGTGAGATGAGTCAAAAGGAAAAATACAAATAATGATCTCACTAATATGTAGACAGCAAAAAGTCATTTTTACATGAAGATTTTGCTCTCAGCTAGGTTTCTTATGCACTTTTTTTCTCACACGAGCAAGAGTCATATCATTTTACTACTATATGTTTAGCTCATGTTGGCTAGAGCATAAATGATAAAATACATTTTCACATTCCTTATAATAACAAAATTTCTATAATATCACAAATTTTATGTACTGGAAACATTATCATAATATATTGTTTCTATTTCCATAAGCGTAAAGACATCCAGCCCTAGTTTTTATTTCTTAGCTTTAAAGTAAATAAAGCTACTGTAGATGAATTTCATAAAGTACCTTAGAGAATTTTTCAGGTATTTAGACTTACTCTAGGAAAATGTTCTTTATCTTCAGTAATCCTCATGGATTTTAAAATTCTGTCCCAGATATGTTGAAAGGACTTTATATATATATTATATTATATTATATTTATATTTATATATATATTATATATATATTAGCAGTTGTGTTCTACTTGGTGTTTTTTCTACAGAAATACAGGAGGTGTGGAATCTTTGGTTTTCAGTTGCAAATCCAATTCTGAAATAAAGTAAAAAATATTCTCATAATAAAAATGTGTGGAACATGGGATTTAAAAGCATATAGCATGGAGAATGACATCACAAATTATGATGGAATAGGGAACTTCAGTGCTCCGTCCCACCAGAGAACAATTTGCAATCTTACAAAACTATCACTGTTGTAATTGAGAATAAGAAATCAGGTAAAAATGTACAATAGCTAATGAAACATTTAAGAACAAAAGTGGCTGTGTTTCACCTAGAGCACTGTGGCACTTTAATTGCACATATAACAATTATGCTCTTCAGATCCAAACCTTCTAGATCAGTTTCAGGCTTATACATGACAGGATGCAATTCTTGAGCAAGTTGCTAGAGCCAAAAGGAACAAAATATATCTTGTTCACAAAATACTGTCATTGTCTATTTCGTTCTACATGACAGTGTCCTCAAGTATTGGTATTTCACTTTATCTCATCCAACTCTAAAGTTCCAAAGGATAAATTAGCATCTGATGTTGCTTCTTCTGATATGCATGTATGTGATGTTTTTTGCTGCAGGAGACCAAGAAATGGGAATGTAGTAAAAGCAAAGAGTAGATACACTGAAAAGACATTGAAGGAATGGGTTGGAAATAGGAGCTCCAAAAAGGTCAATCATTTTCTCAGGCATCAAATGTCCATAAGCATTCCCAGGGTGGATACTTATACAGATCAGAAAGGACCATGAATTTTCATCCAGCCCTTCAGGATCCACTCAAGCAGGGAATGAAGGCTGTGGAAGAGTGGTAGAAGGCCTGTCTCTGCAATAGAGGAGGGGCAAACCCAGAGCTAATTGAGAAACACTGAGTATTTTTAGTTTTCTATCCTTGGTTCCAGGATTTAAGGAATGTCTTTCACTTTCATTTTGCTAAGAGGTAACAGAACATAGATTTCAGAGATTGGTATTACTAAAATGAACCATTGACTAGAAAGACATCAGTGAGACGTAGCATGCCCCAGGGAGACCAGTTAATCACATACCAAATAACCAAAATTTATATTTCAGTCTAGGAAATGTGATATGCATAGCAACATGGAAAAATTAAATAGAAACTGTTCCTAAAGCCGAGGCTTACGAGATCAAGACTTAAATTGCTTACACGTGACCAAACACATAATGACATGGGCAAAGAACTAAAACAAAAAAAGATGCCTCTCCCACCAAATAGAGTTTTAATAAAGAGACAAAAATTGCATACCAAATAAAATTAAATTCTGGAGCTGAAATGTACAATGTTAAAATGTGCAATAGAGTTATAAGGACAGGTACGTATTATCGCTGAGATTAGAAAACAAACTCATACATGTAGGATCAGGTCACTTTTGATAAGAACACCATGACTATTATCGCTTTACACATAGCAGGATAGTTTTAAGATGTGAACCCTAATTTGTGTAACAAAAACTGGTATTGAGTACATACACCTGAATGTTTATTTGACATCTTTGAGAAGCAGGTTTAAAGGAAGTTTAGAGTGCTCCTCAAATTCTTAATATTCAGAGAATCTCTCCATAGCTTTTATTTTCTTTACATAAATGATATGTATCTCCAATAATACTCATGGATTTTTAATTAATTAATTGTTTTACTTCTGGTCCTGATGTGGAGGAAAGGTCTCTCATGGCTTCTACTCCATTGAGTGCATTTACAATTATTAAAAGCCGGGGAAAATTTGCTTTTCAGTTGCAAATTTAAAAAAGTGAAGAAAACTAATGAGTTGAATATCTTGAAAATCGTGTATCCATGAGGGTCTACTATTGGAGTACAACATCACTGCTACACTTCACCACCAAAGTGACAATCCAATGTAAAAAACCGTGCCAACGACTCGAATCAGCATTTTTCAGAGATACTGAATGTCAAAAAAAGTACATGAAAAGATCCTCAACTTCATTTGTTTACAAAAATGGCAATGAAAACCATCACAGGTTACTATTTTGTACACCTGGAAGGGTTAGTATTTTTAAAAAAGGTAGCAAGTGCTGACAGGGATGTGGTCACTTGATTGTAGCCAGTAGGCAAAATAGTAGCAATTTTTAAAAGTTAAACATAAAATGGCATGCCCTGGGTGCTCAAGCCATTAAATCTGTGGCTTCAGATGCATAGTCCTTGTAAAACCCAAGGAGACAGGTTCTTGAACCAGGGCTGGTTGGGAACATACAAGATGAACCACTAAATATGTAGTTTCTTCCTCCTCTTTCTCGCTCTTCCTGCCTGCTTAATTGCCTTCAGTCCTGCATGAACCTTTTCTTTAAAATAAATTAAACACAGAATGACATAGCCCCCAGGAATTCTGTTGCAAGGTATCTGTCCCAAAGAGTGGGAAACAGGTATTCAAATATGTGTACACACTTGTGTTCATAGCAACATATCCACAACAGCCAACTGTGTTTTAAAAAAAGCCCACCCATCAAGGCCGAGCTGGATAAAATAATGTGACATATAGACAAGATTGAATGCTATTTAGCTGCAAAAATTTGAGCTACTAATATATACTACAACATAGATGAACCTGGAAAATACTATGGTAACTGAAAGAAACCAGACACAAAAATATATTTTCTGTATGATTCCATTTATAGGAATAGGTAAATTAATAGGTACAGAAAAAGCATATTAGTATTTGAATGGCATTTTGCCCCCTACCCCCACCCTGGAACATAGGTCAGGAAGCTGATTCCCTGGCCTTTATGCTGCATGTGCCTTAATAGCTGAACTACAGTGGGTCCACCTGAATGCAGTGTTTGAATACAACAGTTGAATGAAAACTGACTGTTAAAGGGCAATAAGGTTTCCTTTCAAGTTAGAACTAAAAAGAGTAATGGTTGCTTAACTCAGGGACTTCGCACCATACCAATGAATTTGCATTAAAATGGCTAATTTAAATATTGATTAATTAACCTTTAGTTAAAATTGAGATAGAAGGTATATAACATCATAAAAAGTGACGTATGATAAGCCAAAAGCCAACATTATACTCAATGGTGAAAACTGAAATTGTTTCCTTTAAGATCAGGAAGGAGACAATGCTGTCCACTCTCTCCAGAGGTATTTGAACTTATTCACGAAGTCCAAGCCAGAGCAAGAAGAAATAAAAGAAATCCAAATTGGAAGAGAAGTAAAATTATCATTGCTTGCAAATGACATGTTAATATATGAATGAAACACTAAGTACTCCAGCAAAAAAAGACTAGAATAATTAATGAGCACAATAAAGTGGTAGCTATACAATAAATATGCATAAATTTGTTGCATTTCATATGATATAATATGATAAAAGATAATGAAAAATCAAAAAAGCAATCCCATTTAAATCGAAACAAATAATATACTTTGGAATGAAGCTAATAAGAGTGAAAGAATAGTACGATGCAAAGTATAAGTTTTTATTAAAGGAAATAGGAGATATATGGACATGCCCTGATGGATGAGTGGTTAGGTCAATCTCCTCCAAAGGAGAACAGGCCACATACCCTTGGGTTCAAGTTCCATGTCCAGAAGGAACCAAGAAGAGTGAACACATAAATAAAAATGAAATGACACACCTCTTTCATTCCTGACTGCACATTTCCTTTAATTAAATTAAAAAAACAGAAGATACAAAAAGATGGAAATATATTCCATGCTCATGGTTGGGAAGAATTAATACTTTTTGTCAGAACTCCCACAAGACCAAGCCTTAGACCAGGGATTAAAGTTTAACTATCAGGATAGTAAATTGCCTCCAGCTCCAGCACCCAGTGTGGAATGCATCCGATTGATAAGGAAAGCTGATGGACGAGTTCGACATGTGGGACATGTAGTACATGACCAGCACAGACCCTTACCGAGAAACAAAAGAAGGACATCAGTTGAAGAAGACCCCCAATAACTTCAAAGGACAATGTCACCTTGGCCAATCAGGAACTAAAACCTGGTCTGCAGACTCCTCTCTCCATCCTGCTTCCTCACCATGTGGGATTTTCCCTTAAAAACTCAGGCCGCTGGCAAGGTCTCAAGTCAGCCTCCCCACTAATGGGGTCTTAGCCTTCTGGCTGGCTCCATCCTCTTTCTCTCTCTCTCTTTCTCTCTCTTTCTGTTCCCCACTAATGGGGGTCTCAGCGTCTTGGCTTCATCCTCTCTCTCTCTCTCTGCTCCCTACTAACAGACCCCCAACTTGCTTACTCGCTGCACCTGTCTGGTATGTGGAGTGACCCTGAACCCACAGGGTCTGGACCTCCCTTGGTCAGCTCCATCCCTTTACCTTCTGATTAAACCTCTGCTTGCTCACTCGCCTAACTCTGCTGTGGGTTCTTTGAGGGACCCGAAAACCCCCGCACTTTTAACGTGGCCACTGAAGCAATATGCTGGCTTAATACAATCTTCATCATAATTCCATTGGAGATTTTCAAGGAAATTAAAAAATAAATAAAATTTGTTAGAATTAAAAAAGAACCCAAATAACCAAAGCAACCATAAGAAGGACAATAGTAGAAGTATCACATATCCAGATGTACAGTGATGCTACAAAGTGATAGTCATCAAAACTGTGTTGTACTCAAATGCAAAGAGACACAGATCAGTAGCATAGAACTGAATTACCAGGAACAGACTCGCATTTATGGTTAATGTACAACACATGAGCCAAAAGCATAGGATAAAGAAAAGAAACTCTTTTAAACAAATGTTGTTGGGAAAACAGGACAGTCATAAGCACAAGAATGAATCTAGACCACTCTTTAATATAAACAAAAAGTAATTCAGGAGTGGCCTAGTGGACTAGAAGTCAGTACACAGTACTGGGACATACTGAGGTTCCAAGTTCAAGACCTGGGGTTGGGGTGATCGACTATGATAAACAACTAAATGAAATAAATAATGTGCTTCTTCCTCACTCTCTTTGCCTTCCTGCCTGCCTGCCTACTCGTCTTCAATCCTATCTGTACCTTTCTTTTAAAAATAATTCAAAATGGATTAGTATACCAAGATTCGAGAATGGGGACAAGAAAATACTTAGAAGAAAACATAAGCAATACTTTCTAAGACATTGGACTTAGAGAAGTTTTAGGGAACTCAAATTTATCAGCAAGGCAAAAAAAATGAAAAAAAAAAGAAATGGGAATAAATAAAAATAAAAATATTCTGTAAGGGTAAATAACTATCACACCAAAAAAGACATCCTACTCACTGAAAGAAGATATCTACACATTATATATCTGACAAGGACTTAATATCCTAAATTAAAGAAATAAAAAAGTGACTCAACAGCAGAAAAAAAAAAACAAAAACACAACAATGGACAGAACAACTGAATAGATATTTTTTTCTGTTTTATTTCCCCAGGGGAAAGGTACAGGCAGGAGTGATTGTGGGCAGGCAGACAGGCAGGAAGAGAGAGGAAGGAGCATCTTCTTTAAAAATGTAGTTGCTCACACTGATTGCTTCCCCCTGAGCCCAGAACCTGAACCCAGGTGCATGTGGCTTGCTCCTTAGGAGGCGATTGACTAACCACTGCTCTACCATGGTGTGACTGAATACACATTTCTCCAAAGATGTACAAATTACTAACAAGCACATGAAAAGATATTCCTCTTTGCTTGTCACCTGGGAAATGCAAACAAAACAACAATAAGATATCACTTCATCTCTGTGAAAATGTTAATAATTCCAAAGGCTGAAAACATCCATTTTGGGCAAAAATTCAGAGAAAACGGAAACATTTTACACTGTTGTTGGGAATGTAAACTGGTGTAATTTTTATGGAAAGAATTATGAAGAGAAATAAAAAACATGAGAATGGAAATTCCATATGATCTCTCCATCCCACCTCTGGGTAGTTACAAAAATATGAATTCACAAACATCATGCACCTCCATGTTTATTGAAGAATTATTTACAACAGCCAAGAACTGGGAACTATGTAAATGCTCATTATTAGCTGAATGGATAAAGAATATGTGGTCGATATACACACTGGAATACTAAATAGCCTTGAAAAGAAATACTGCATTTGCTACAACATGGATGCTGTGAGGGGGGATTATGTTAAGTGAGATAAGTCAGAAAGAGAAAGATACATACTAACATGTTTCACCTATATGTAGACTATACAAAAACAATGCAAACAAAAAGTCAAAACAAAAACCACCCCTGGGACACTGACAAAAGATCTGAGGTTACAACTGAGGAAGGAGGTTGGGAGTAAGCAATTGGGCAGATCCAGAGGACAGTGGTTGAGAACTTTGGTCATTTTGTGGTAGGCATGGTGTGATGTCATATTTGATGAATGGTGAACCTGCATATATGGGTTTATATTATTTTGTAAATAAAAAACTACCTTAATAAATAAAATAGAAAAGTATATATCTTTAAAAATTATTAAAATGACAATTCTTAGAGGGCTGATTCTAGGCCTATTTAGCACTGCTCTTCATAAAACCATATCTGTTCATATACTGATCTTGTATAGCATCTCTTGCTCATTTTCATATCTCTGCTATGCCTTCTGATAGTATGTGTCTATCCATATTATGCATGGGTATATGTAACATCTGCCCTGCTCAAGGGGAAAACATGGAGAATTTTGCAAGACATGAAAAAGAGGTGATTGAATCAGGAAGCAGCACTTTGACCACCACAGCTTCTAGAGAGTAAAGTCTAACCAGACAGCAAAGTAATCAAAATGTCAATTAAATTCAATAAGGCAATTTTACAGGGAAGAAAAAGCAAATAGATTCATTTTTTATGTCTTCAAATGCCTACGGATATCTAGGCTCTGAAACCATGTCCAATCTCAAAGATCTTAAAAGACTTAAAGATTTTAATCCCTAAGGAAATAAAGTAACTTATTTATAAAAATCTTCATTTTCATGCACAGTAGAGGAAAAGCCCAGAACTATGTTTCTGATGGTTGTCTTGATTGCCACATTATTCCTCTTTGACAGCAAAGATATTTAAAAAATAATCCTTTTATAAAGGACTCAGTGAAGACAATGATACCAATCTTACCTATTGCAATGAGATTCTGGTACTTTTCCAACATCATATCTCTGTAAAACTTTTTCTGCAATTCCTTTAAAAAGTTTCCTTACCCTCCTGATTAAAGACAAAAGCCACATTTTCAAAGGCCATTAAGTGTTATTCCATCAAGCGCATCTTTTTTTCCCTAGTAAATACTGTCTTCTTTGATGTTCTCAAAGAGATGCCAGGAATTATGGAAGGTAGACAAGAAACCTATAGTCCTTCAGGGCTAAGACATTCCCTCTTTAGTTATAGACACTTCCTGATGATCAATGACATCAAAATACACAGATATTCAAACATCAGTATCACATGACGAATTTATCATTAATATTTTACCTTGAGCTATTCTGCTTCACTCTTGTGTTTATAGCTTGTGGATTGCACTAAGTACAATGCAGTATTTTGTAAAATCTAATAATAAATTAATTATCCAGCAACACGCTAATTCCTTGAGACTATATATCTTCATTTTCCTTCCTTAAGTTATGTCAAAAATGTAGCAAAACAATAAGTCAATGAGCATGACTAAGGATCAGAAGGCTTAATAAATATTAAGAAGAATCAAATCTAGTGTAATCCTTAAAATACATTCTAAGCTGGCAAGGAGAAAGTCACCTGGACTCATTCCTTCAGCAAGTTTACTAATTGTTTTAAAATGTCTGAGGACTTTTCAAGGACACATTCCTACCTGATGGAAACATGAAATTTTGAAGAAAGGTTAACTTTACACTCATCTGAGAGGAATCCTTCAGTAATCCAGTCAATAACCTTGCCTCAATTTTCTTTTCTTTTCTTTTTATGTGAAAAGAGAAATAATCTAAGAAAGATAACTTCACTGAGGACAACATGAACTTAGAAGCTAGTCTAATACCAACAATCTCAAGTATATAAATTGTTCCACTCCATGCATATAACAAAAAGACAAATATTCCTTCCACTATATATAAGAAGCATTCTGAATTTTCTGGAGGAAGAATATGGTTTCTGGATCTTCCTACTCAGGAAGAAGAGGTTAAAAAGTCATCTCAGAGTTACACTAGTTAAAGTGCAGAGAGGCAGACTGTTTGAGACATAATAAAATCCATGAAAAGTTCATCAACTCCCTGAAAGCACAAGCATACATACCGTCCTGCGTTTCAAATTTCAGGAAACTGACTTAGACACTCTGTACATTTCCATCCTTTGTGCACTGCCCACTGGACAAGTATGAAGCTCCTGGGCATTCGAAATATATTTAAGAACTATTTTTTTCCTTTAAAGAGCCAGGTAAGGACCCTATTGAGCTTGGTACTGGAGATACATTTATAATTATATACAGAAATAGGTACTCTCTTGACACCTAAGAAAGTATCTCATCTTTCACCTCTCTTTAACGTCCAAAAATAAAGAACAGATAAAACAAAATCAAACTTCACACTGAAACATTTTTAACATACGACTCCAGACCTTTGAATTTCCCCCATACTCATATTAACAGGTCTGGATCTCTAAGGGCCCTGAAAACCACAGGGTCTGAGCAATGTGACTCCAACCCCCGGAATTCTTTTGTCCTTGAGAAAAGTTTCAAAGGTTACTATTCAGTTTTTGTTTCTTTCTGTTTTCTACTCCCAGCGCCGTCCTATCTGGTACCGTGGGTTCTACCTGCCCTGCTCTTTAGCCGCCTGAAATACAGGAGTGACTACTTCGGCTTTTTTCTGTTTCTTTTTCTTTTTTAAAATAATAAAGGAGAGCATAGAAGAAAATACCCCGCAGATGTCACTTTAATACCCTTCCCTCTGGGATTCAGGGCCACCGGGAAAGAGAGCTAGAAGCTGGTCTCTCCAGAGCGGCGTCTCGAATTCCTATCCCCCGCCCTCCATCCCAGAGTCCCCTTCACCTGCGTCTCACCGAGGACGGGCACACAAGCACGGGGACCACCGTGGATCCCTCTCATCGACCCACAATATTCCGGAGAGACAGCGTGGAAGGAGTGACACCACTTCCCCTCCCGCCTGAGGCTGTAAAGGGCGGGACAAAGTTCTGGCAGTCGTCTCAGCTCCAGTACTGAGGATGTGCACTTTCTCTGCTATGTTGAGATCCTGCAGTCTGGATCCAGCTCTGGAGCTGGAAGCAGAAAGAGACCCAGAGACTCAATTGAGATTAGGAGAGCAGGGCGGACAGAACCGGGTCTAAGGAGGGTGGAGAGGGAGGAGGGACTAGGCTACCTCCCCTTAGTGGGGAAGGTAGAGGCTGTAGGTGAATTAAGCCCCCTGAAAAATAGTTTTTCTACCTACTTCTCCAGGTTGCTGTAGTCCTTTGGGCTACCAACTGGGTGTTCAATGCCTGATGCTCACAGTGTGTCCAAATACTGTAACACTGGTTTATGCAAAAGGGAAAGACTTACTGCAAAGTAAACCAGAATGGAGGCAGGAACTTCTGGACTCAAATCTATCTCTTTCAATGGGGGTGGGAATGAGAATTTAAAAGGCCAGGGACTAGGGAGAACAAAGACATTCCTGTTTGGGTAATTTGACTGTTCTGTCCATGTGTGTTAAATTGGGCTTCAGGACTGGAGTTCTGTGGTTAAGGAATCTCTCACCTCTAAATATGTGTTTGGTCATATTGCTTTTAAAATGCTGCTTCCTGGGTATCAATTTTCTTTGCAGGAATATGAAATCATTAGGATGGGTCTGTGTTAGGTCTGGATGCTTCTAATTAAAGTGTCTGCAAGAAAGAGTCAAATTCCTTTAAAACATCACTATTAAGTGCCTAGGTTAGTGAGTGTGGTACTGACTTTCTAATTCATGAGGTGCCCATTAGTTTTGTCATTCTACTGGCTTTCAGAATGTACATTAAAGGTTTCCTTAGAATTGAATGGGCATAAGGATTGGGGGTGGTGAAATTGGGATAGCTTAACAAACAAATCAACATAATAATGAATTACACTTTTAAAATCAACTACACTGTGTGTGTGTGTGTGTGTGTGTGTGTGTGTGTGTGTGTGTGTGTGAATTATATCTAGATAGGATTAACACCAAAAAAAAAAAAAAAAAAGAAAGAAAAAACCCTAAAAAACCCACAATGAAGCAAAACATAAGGAGTTTTGATGTTCTTTTGCATTATAACCCTTTATTTTTTCTAGGTTTATATTAGCATTCTATTTCTTTTTTTGTACTCTCATCTATACTGATAAAAGTGTTAGAAATATAAAATTTCCTCTGTTCACTTCACAAATACATCACTGTATAATACCCCCCCCAAAAAAAAAAAAGTGATAATGGGACAGATAAACAGGTAGAGCTGGGCAATGTGGAGGCTGGATTGAAAATGGGCCAAGGTCCAGAAAATCATACAGACCTTGGAAATGAGAAAATGGGCATTAATCCCAGATGAGCTTATCAAGGTTTTTCTACTCTCCAGTCCAGGTTTCTACAGGTCTTAAAAAGTTATTGATAAATCTACCAAATCATGATGTGATATACCTCTTCCATTCAATCAACCCCATATTTAAACTTTATTTCCATGATTTCATTGGGATAACAAGCTAAACCCTAATCATTGTTTTCTTCTTGTCAATGTAATGACATGTTTTTTACAACTTTTATTTTTCTCATATGTGACAATGTTAGTAAATTAGTACTGATAGCATGCATTAGTCAGTTATTTAATAATTGTTCCAGTTTTCTCAATAATTGTATTTCCTCTGGGTTCATCAGTGGTCTTAGTGTAGATATTAAAGTTCTTTCTAAATGATAATTCACTTTCATATTTTTACCAAAATTTGATCATGCACAGTATTATGTATTTGATGTATCTATGGAAACAATAACAACTTTTGCTCTATTATATTTTCATCTCTTATTACACAAAATATTTAGGATTTAAGTAACCTAAAGCATCTTGTATGAAGAATTTCTGGCTTCTTCCCTTGCCTTACATAACCTCTTTAAGCTCTAGGTTATATGGATTCCTATACTTTTGTCTAATATTTTATTCCTTTTCATGGCAATTAAATCTTTAAACCTCAAGAAAATTATATGGGGAAATAGCCTGCTAATATTGCAATTGTGTAGTTATAGTCTCAGGAGAAGGGAGCACCAGGACACATAGGACTACCTAGGGAAACATCTGTTTACTTAAGTGGGAAAACAGGACTTGGAGGGGCGACTACTGTTCTTTCTCCAGAGAAGAGGACACATCGGGTAAAGTTTAGCTTATTGGTTTGCTTGAAAATGTCCAGTGTGCACTGGACTCTGGTGAGTAATCACTGTACGTAGTTGTCTGAAACCATATCCTGAGTTCATTTAGGGAAAAGAAAATATTGGGTTGGTGTATGATGATTAAAAGAGGCAACTGAATTATTTTCTCTGGATGGTTCATTGCAGATGACAGGCATTCAACTAAGCAAGCTGTTGACTCTGCTGATGTAGTCGCCCAGGAGGAGGTAGACTCTCCCTAGCCACAAAGAATCCAAATAAAATGAAAATGCTAATACAAACTAATAAAAGATATACTGGTGAACATGAACTTCAAACACCAAGTTTCATCTGATGGAAGATTTGATGTAATATGGTGCTGCTGATGAAGACCCTACCCACCTCCCCAATGACACTTGAGACTTCGTTGGATGTCCAACTGAGCTGGAGCTCTGGGTCTAGAACGCAGGTAGGTCAGGGGATCTGAGTGGGTTTCCATGCCTAATGCCCAAAAGTCAAGGGCTTACACTAATATATTTGGAGCAGTGCGCACCTTCAGCAAGCATGATGAAACCCTTACTGGTCAGGAAATCCTGAAGGGCAGGGACAACCAATCTAACATCTAGCATAGCCCTGCTCCCTCTACCTGATGATTTTGTGTTTCAGCATGATTCTCTCTTTTGAGCCCAGACACAGTGTACTATTTTTTTTAAGAAAAGGTACAGGAAGGAATGAAGATGAGCAGACAGGCAGGGAGTGGAGGAAGACGCATCTTTATTTTATTTTTACTGAGCTGTTCACAATGTTTGCTTTCTCCCTGGCCTGGGACTCCAAAAGGCCTTGCTCTTTTGGAGGTGATCGACCTAACCACTGCTCCACCAGCATGCATAAATTTATTTTATTTCACTTTTAAATCTTGGTTGGACCTTGGGATGTATGTGGACTGTCCACTGTGGACTTAATCAGTACACCATCAGGGCATGCTGACACAGAAAATTTCTAAACTCAACTCCATAAAACCTCTGAAAATGCTTAGAAGAGACATCTAATTCATATTAGCATGATGGTTATTGCAGATGCCTGTTCTATCTTATTGGATTTTATACCTCCTGCCTTCTGTCCAATGAATTCCTCCAAAAATCTCCCTTCCTGGCCCCAGAAAGGAACTTACTCTAAGCTAGAGTGAAAATGGCTATTCCAGACAACCATTTACAACTACAGGTAAAGGAGAGGCCACATCCTTCTTATTTATAAAACATTAACAAGGAGAGGAATTAATGTAATTGGTTGGGAGTAACCTTCTAAATACAATATAGAAAGGAAGGCATATATTAAAAAGATAAATCCTCAGGAGAGCAGCAAAAAAACTAAGGTAATGCTAATAAAACCAAAGCATTAGTATTAAAAAGAAATAAAAATCAAATGGAATTTCAGGTGGACCTTAAAATCCTATTCAATTGTTCACTACTGATATATGGAAAACCAAGAATAGATTTAAGAGATTTTTTAAATAAAATACAGTAACAAACATGATGTATGGTAGGTAGATTACTGTAATAGTGTCAACTATTCTGCATTTTAAATCTTTAATATCTCAAGGGTTTTGCTGACTCAACATGGACAGATTTTCCTAGCTGACCAGCTCTTAGAGACAGTCAAACAACTCAGCCAAGACTATCCCTTCTATATGCAGATTAAGCCATCCAGACCCCATACCTCCAACCTTTCCTTTGCTGAACCCTATGGGCATCCATCACCCTACTCCGATGATTCCAGGGCCATGTACCTGTAAGGTTCAGTCCTATTTCAAGAACCCACTGAAATATTTCCAATGTGCTCATCCTACATTGGATGAAAGGCTTTTTCTCACACTTGGCCTTTGCTCTTACTGTCTCCTTGTCATCCCTAGTCCTTCCCCTTACCGTTAACCTTCTTTCTCCATGACACCTATTATTCTTTCCGCTTGCCTGAACTTACTTGATGAAAGAAACCACAAGTACCTAAAACACAACAGGTAAAGAAAATGTAGGTTACACCACTGACTTTAAAATAGTTATCCTGTCCTATGTAGGAGGCCCAATGTAGTATGAAGAATCCTTAAAATAAAAGATGGAAGCAGAGATGGAGAAACAAAGAGACTAGCATGAGAGAAGTTGATCGATGTCACTTCTTTGAAATTCAACTAATGAAAAAAGAGGCATTTGGAAGTGGAAAATATTGAGATCCCACATTAAAATCTTCTTACATAATACATTAGAAATTAAATGAACAAAAATGTCAATAAAATTTCCTTATGCTGCCAAATAAATTTCCTAATATTCCATAGATTAATTAAGACATTATGGGTCAATCTTTAGAGCAGAGCCATAATATATACCATAGCATAGGAATGTGTATTATAGAAGAAAACACTAATTGTAGTGCCTTCGGATGGAATTAAAATTCATAACACTAAATTACCAGACAAAATTAAGGTCAGATGCTGTCATTTATTCTAATTTCTTTACTAGTAAGGATGTTTTTTTTGTGTCTCATGGGAACAACGGTGTCTAAAATTTTCCCAGAATTCCTCATCTTATTTCTTTTTAAAAAATTTAATAGTTTAGGTGTCTACAGGAATCAAGGTGACTATGCAGACCTTACATTCTTAGTTTACCTTCCCAGTAATATGTACAAGTGTCTTAAGGGATGCATACTTACCAAAATATATTCTCACACTTTTATGTTGATACAGATCTTTACAGAGAGGAGCTCAATATATAAAATAAGATTTATTAAATGAATATACCTTTCCTAAGCACTCTACAGGCACAATTTATCTACTGTAGATGTCCCAGTCACCCAGTACTGGGCCCTCACGAATTAAGGCAAGGGCAAAATTGGGAGGGTATGTAATAGTTAAAGAAATTGGTGGGTAGTCGTGCTCTGTTGGAGTACTGGTTTGCTCAACCTTCTCTAGCTGATGTACAGTCAACATATATCACAAGGACCAGGGTAAACATGCAAGGATTGGCAAACTAACCAAGATATACAACAAAATACATACAACAAATACAGTGAAGTTTCCTCTATTCTCTTTCTGTCTGCCTGCCTCTTGTCTTCATTCCAAGCTGCACACTTCCTTAAAAAAAATTAGTGGGCATATGTACTCTGAATTATTTTGCTTGAACATGATGAATTAAAATTCAAACAGATTGCTTCCTATCTTTAAAATGTAATGGGCCCTGATTTAGGCAGTCTCTCCCCAGCCAACCTGAACCCTAAGTGTGAAAGTATCATGATATGCAGGAGATTAGAATCAGACTCTAAAAAATTAGACCACTTAATAGTTGACATCAATCTAAGGAATCCTTTACGGAAAACGTAGATTTTTAGAGTCAGGCACACATTGTCATAAACACCAACATTCATATGGAGAAGGAGAAGGAAATTGTCAGAACAATGGGAATGGCCAATATTCATCATATCCATTAGGTACAGCATTATACAAGAAAAATCTGAGTTATTTTGGCATTTGTAATCTTGTGAACTTGTTAGAAGTATGAGTGTAATGATAATCAAAGTGGCACAATTTGCAGGTATGTGTGGAAGTGTCTGAAATAAGCTAAATAAATGAATGATGAGTAAATTGTAGTGATTTTTTGAGTAACCAGGTTTAAAGTGTAGTTCAGGTTAGAGACAAGAGGCTGAGTCAGGGTAGAAAGCTTCTGGGTGTAGGAGAAAGTGCTGGCAGACAGTGACCCTTCTCCCTGTGGGGTCAGGAGGTTGAGTGATATGAGCAGATGTCTGTTGGAAAAGAAATAGTTTTCATTAAGGTTTAGAATGGCACATATTTTCCTATATTTAAGTGTAAGTGCACAATGGCAAGAGAGCTTGGAGACCATTTAGTTGTGGGTTCAGCAGACAGCACATACAGAAACACAACAGAATCTATAATGTCAAAGAAGTAAAAGAAATATGTCCTAAGTTCAATTTGCCTTTGGAGAAAAATTCTAAGTACACAAAGAACAGGGTAAATTATTCTGCATAGCATACAGAAGCTGCAGTCTTCTACCCAAGGCCTCGTCCGTAACTCAGGTAGCTAAGACAAAGGTTATAAAGTCATGGTCCCGGGTTCTACAATAGGGGCTGGAAAATAAACAGATACATTAAATATAAATGGAAAATAAATATAAAAAGTCACAAAATAAGATAAAAATAAAAAATTATTAAAATATTCCACCTGTAACATATTTAGCTAACACACAGGTTATGAAAGCAATGGATGTGGCTTCAAGAACCAGAAATGCCAAAAAAGGAAGAAGAAAAATGTGCAGCTAAACTGAAGAGATTTTGATTTTTGTTCGTGGAATTTTAGTCAGAAGCAGGTCCCATATCAGATGAATAGCTCTCTTATTAATGATACAATGTTTAGTGATGGGACAAGGAAGGGGTGTACCCACAACCTAGCCTTCAAACCTTAAGGAATTGAAACAAAATTTTAAAAACTAGCTTGAGATTATGACAAGATAGAAATGAATGCAGGGGCTAAATTGTCAGTGTGGAATTTGAAAAGGAGTCATCTAGGATCATCATATCTCAACTAAACAAGCTGACTGGTTTCTATTAGGGACATGCAGTTTCTTGAAAGACTTTCTAAAAATTGAGTGATGTGTTCATTGCAATATGAAATTTGCTCCTTGCTTACAAGTATATCTTTTACTGTGAAGTGAGAGAACTGATATGAACATGAAATGTGGCCTCAGTATATGTAGAGATGTGTAATTTCCATTTATCTTTGTGGTGTCTGTAAAACATGAGATTCCAGAGTTCTTGACTCTGACGGAGATAAATTTTCAGGCAATGGCCCAGTAATTCATAATAAAGGTGAAGATGGAGCCATTGGATGGCTGGACATCCATAATTAAGAAGACAACCTGCAATTTAAACAAGTATATGTTTTTCAGGGTCCTGTTTTTCATTGGGGATATCCTGGTGAACAGATGGAAAACATTAAAAGTCTTCTCTATACCACCACCTATGATAATTACTGGTATTACTTCCATAATCCTCCAGCACTCTACTCTTACTCAATTACTCCCTGCTGCCAAGGGATACCTGCATTTATATTTATATTTTTAAAGGAAAGGTGCAGACAAGAATGATGAGAAGGCATGCCTGGGTAGAGTAGTGAGTTTAGTCAGGTGTCTTTGGTCAAGAGTTCAGGCCACATATCCTAAGAACCCAGGTTCAGGAGCTGGTGCCAGGATGAAAATCAAGATGAAGAACTAGATGAAATAGATAAACTGTTTCTTCCTCCACTCTCTTCTGGCCTGACTGCTTGCTTTCACCTGACTGTACCTTTCCTTTAAAAAAAAAAAGATTGAAGGTGAGTAGGTGATTAAATAAGAGAAATATGTCTGTTTGCAATGAAAAGTTGAGAACATTTGACAAGGAATAGCACTAATGGGACTAAGTAGACATTGCAACCCTGGGGAAAAAATCACGTATACAAGTTTATTTAAGTTGAACATAATCAACTTAACTGAATGCAGACATCACTGATAAAGAATCAAAATACTGGTAGGAAACAAAAAGTGAATATTTAAAAATTATAAATCACTGTAGAATATCCCTTACTCTTTATTTTCTTTAGCCATTCAGTACTCTTAAAGATAAAAGGACAGTGACTATATGGCAAGTAAGTAGGAGGAAAATAAAAGAGGACAAATGCATTTTAGAAATAAAAATGACATGAGTTTTCTTTTGGCAAGAAAGCGTTATGGGAAGAAATTTTGTTTTCAAGTGAAACGACTCCTCCAAAATGAAGTAGATGATACAGACAAAACTGGAATGAATACAGCAAGTAACAAAAGGTCTATGTAAATGATAAAATGTGGGAAAAGAATTTTGAAAGAAATATAAGCTATGGCTACACTGATATAAAATGTAGTGTTTTTCTTGAGAAAATACCGATGTTTAGGTTTAAGCATTATAAATTAATTAAAACTAATGAAATCATTTTTTTGTAATCTAAAATAACACCCCCTCAATGTCCTTCTTAAAAATGGATTCATATTCCTGTGTCCTATGAATGGAAGTTCTCTTTAAACGTATTTGCATGTGTAAAAAATTTTGTATGAATAGCTTCCTCTAGAAACCTAAAAGATCTATTTATATATTTTTTCTTAATGGGGAAAGTAGTATTTTAATCTCCATACTTTGTTCATAGTGGCATCTCCTACCTCCAAGGTGACCACTCTAAAACACTGCACACACACACACAGGAACTTCAGGGGTGGGAATTTTTCCATCAACCCAAACAATATTAATGAAAATATCCCTGTATGAAATAAAACTAAAGTGAATGTTTAATAAAAGGGAAGATATAAGAATAAAAATGCATGTTTGAGGAAACAAAAAAAGAGACTATGTTAAAGTGAAAACAGGTCTGATTGCAATAAGGAAGAATTAAGAAAAATAAGATAGAATGGGAAAATGAACGTTATAAATAATTTGTGAGAGTATGAATTAAGGCATGAGCCCTCCACTCTTCTATTGTGGAAGCCACATAAAGTTCTTACTCCTATAAAACAGCATTGGTATTTTAACTTGAAAGGGTCAACAAGAACCCTCTTGTACTTGTTAATTAAGATTCTGTTATAATTCTGTACAGAAATAAGCACATCTGAAAGCAACACAAGTATTTAATCTTTCACCTGTATGTAATATTCAAAAATAAAGAACAGATAAAATAACCAAAAGCCAAGATCAAACTTTTTTAGCATATGATACAGGACCCTTTGACCAACTTGCCCCCGGTACTCACACCAACATGATGGAGCTCTAGGGCCTGAGCAAGGTGATTCCCAAACCAGAAATTCTCTCCTGGAAAAAAGTCGCAAAGATTATTACAGCATTTGGGGGGTTGTTTCTGCAGTCTACCCCTGCCCAGTTCCGGAATCCTGGACGATGGGCTTAACACTGTCTGCTAGTTAGTCAGGGAACTACAGGGTGAGACTACTTCTGAGTCTTTAAATAAAGCAGCACAGAGAAGAAAACACACCTTGCACGTCCCTTTACTGCTCCTCCTACCCATCTGAACGGCGCCTTCGGGAAGAGCGAGCTGGAAGCCGGCCTTTCTAAGGAGTCTCCCGAATTCTCCCCTCCACCCAGCACCCAGTCCCGCGTCCTCCATTCCAGAGTCCTCTTCACCTGTGTCGCCCCGAGGATGGGAGCAAAGACAAGACCAGCCTGAAATGCTCTCAAGACCCTCGACCACACCACGCAGAGAGAGACCGCGGGAAACAGTGACACCACTTCCGCTTGCACCTGGTGAGCCACCTGTAGCGGCTGCTGCTGAGGCTGTGAGTGATCCCGGCTTGCGGGGAGCTGGAGCTCAGGGGCAGGTGGTCGCCAGCAGGGGAGGAGCCAGTCGGGGGCGCTGGGCTGGGCCCCCAGCTGTCTCCTTTCCCTCTCTCCTGAGGAGCGGCTCCGGAAGCCCGCGAGGCGGCGGCGGGGGCGGTGGCCGCGTTCACCCGAGACGCGGAGACCTGGTTGGAGCTGGTGGGAGGCGAGGCTGAGGGGAGGGACCGGGAGGACCCGGCCGGAAAGCCTCCGAGTCTGGAGTGCGCCGCCCCGCCACTGTTCACCTCCACCCGGAGGACTTGGCGTTGACACGTGTCGGGAGCGGGGAAGAACGGACTGAGTGCGCCTGCGCAGTACTCGAGGAGGGGGGCCTTGGAGGAAAGGGACAGCGCTGCACCTGCAGCGTGGGGACGCGGGGACGTACCCGCAGATGGGATGGGCAGGACGCTGCTGGCCTGCTGTGATTGCAACTCCTCGGAGTCGCCTCGTTTGGGAAGCTGAGCGAGCAGACACGCGCGTCCGACCTGGAGGCCAGGGTCGTGGACCCGCTCCGAAACTGGGCGGCCAGCTCCAGGCGGACCTGGAAGCTATGCCACTGAAGGACTAGGAAAGTTGGATACTGTGCCCTCGTTCTGGGACCTTCCCTGCACCCCTGCCTTCCCTCGGTTCCCCTGGCAGGGTGGGTGCCAGTGGGGGGTGAGGGGACTGCAAGTTGTAGGCAGCCCTCCTTTTATTCTCGCTCAGCACACTCACCCTGGCCTGCAGCTCCACTGGCTCCTGCCTCTGATCTCATGATCTGAATCTGTTTTTTAAAGAAACCACACCAGGCTCTGGAACATGTCCTTCGAGTGATAGCCTTCTGATTCACCCAGAGGCTCCAGGGCCGCTCCTGAATATTCTGTGCTGGAGCAGGACCAGGAGGGGCACTATTTTGTGGCACAGTGTGCCAGTTCCAGGCGCGGACCACCCTCACTAGGGGCTCTGTGAGTGGAGCAATAGGCCCTTCTCTTGCTCCAGCTGACCATTTTATTCCTTGTCAGTAAAGGGGAGAAAATAAATTCAACAGCACCCAGGGTAATCCAGAAAGTTTCTTAGGTTTTTCTTGTGTCGACATCCTTTACGCTTGCTTTTAAGAAGCCAGATTCGCTCCTGGAAAAAAAAAAAGTGAAGATTTTACTAATTCTTTCCATACAAAGTGTTCCCCAGTGTTACAAGTGACATTAAAGCATGTGGATGTTTTTAAAAAAAAATTGGCAACATTCTGATGACTTCTACATTCATTTTGAAATGTGAAATTACTATTAAATGACAGCATCCAAAATCTCTCCTATGTGTCTTCTAATAGGAAGAGTTTCTCTTAATGAGAGTTGCTATACGACCTGCCAGGTACACATGTCCTGGTATTTCAGCAGAGATCCAAGTTACTTGGAAATCTGTTCATACAGTTTATCATCACGGAATGTCCAATTAAATCCACAATATATCACATTCCATTTGGAAAAAAACATTGTCACTAACAATGTTGAACAAATACAAAGGGAGAGAATTGGAAATCAATAGATATAAAACAGAGATTTCAAAAAAAGTTAAAATATCTTCAAAGGTGGATAACACCCTGTTACGGGAAATGTGGATAGGTGGCAAAAGCTCTGAAGGTGGCCTTCATATAACCACCTTTCTATGGTGATCCTGAATTTATGTCTGAATCATTTTTAGGTGACTGGATGAAGATATAAATGATGAATGCTATACAAATAAAAAGTGTGTTACCTAAAAGAAGGGACCATGGCAAGCCACCAAATGCTGCTTACTGTCAAAAAGCACCAAAATGAGTCAGGAGGCAGAAGCAAAATTAAAGGTGAGTGAGGTCAGAGTCTTTAGGGATGCCCACAGGAAAGGCAAAGTAGAGCAGAGCAAACACTTTAGGGTTAGCTAGATTTAATAGTTGCAGCAAGCTTCAGGCCACAGTGAATGTCACGTCATCTGGTACCTAGTTCTGGGTTGATTAGGGCCTGGGGAATTTGTCCGGGTATGTAAAACTTAAAGGAATGGGTGGGCATATGGGATATGATATACAGGGTATTAGAATCATGGCTAATAATGTTGGATGCCTTAATAGTTGACATCATGTTAAGGGATCTTGAAAATCTGCAGTCAGGTCAAAGTTTCCATGCGCACCATTGTCAATTAGGAGAAAAAAGAGGAGGAAACATGCAGAAGAATGGGTCACTGTAGGGCTGCAAATATTCATTTCCTTCATGTACAGCATTAGTCAAGAAAAATGATCTGAAATATTTTGTCTTTTCTAACAATATCTTGTTGGACTTTTTAGAAGCTTTTGTGTGACAATAATTAAAGTGGTGCATTTGGCACTATGTTGTGGGTGGGTATGAAACAAGCCAAAGATATGAATTATGAGCAATGTGTAGTAATTTTAGGCACAACCATGTGGAAGGAATAGATCTCAATGAAGACAAGATCCCTTGAATACAGGTCCTGGGTGATGGTGGAAAACCCCAGGGTGTAGAAAGAAAAAGGAATGTCTGACAATGATCCTTCTCCTTATGGAGTCAAGGGGTTATCAATGGGCAGATGTCTCTTGGGGAAGCAATCATTTTCATTAATGTTTAGAATGTCATCTATTTCCCTACAGTTAGGGGGGGTGTAATGATTCACATTTTCACAGAGATGTCAGCTCTGCAGAGAGTATACTCAGAAATAGTACAGAATGAATAATATCAGAGAGGTTAAGAAAAAAAATGGGTTTCCTGAGTTTGATTTGTGCCTGTGGACACAATTTTCAAGTACATTGATAAATGACTGAATTAGTCTGTAGCACAGGAGGTGAAGTCATCCCCAAAGACCAGATCAGCAGCTCCGGTGGCTGAGATGCAGCCTACAAAGCCATGGATTTGGGTTCTCAGGGTGGGGCTGGATAATATGCCGACAAGTTAAAAATAAATGGAAAATAAATAATATACATAAAATGTATAAATTCAGAGAAATACAAATAATCTTTAAAATATTCTTAAAATTAACCTAGTTAACGAAGACACAGTCTTATGAAAGTAATGGACCTGAGTTCTAGAGTCAGAACTCCAAAAAAGACTGACAAGGAACAAAATAGTGTTCAAACATGATCAAAGAGATTTTGATTTTTGTTTGTAGAAGTTTAGCCACAAACAGCCCCCATATCAGATAAAAACTGCCTGATTGGTAAAGCAATGTATAGTGATGGGTCAAGGAATGTATGTACCCTCAATCTGTCCTTCTATCCTTAAAAGATTGAAAGAATTTTATAAATTATAAAATATTTTAAGATTAGAGCAATGCAGGGGTTCAGTAGTCAAACTGGAATTTGAAAATAAGTCATTTATTTCTATAATGTAATAATTTTATTACTATTTCTTTTGTTTACCAAACCATGCTTATTTTAAGATATTGAATTCAAAAATGAATGAGCAACTAGGTGGGAAAAAATTGAAAACCTCTTCCTCCTCTCCTTACCTGCCTACCTATTCACCTTAATTTCTGCCTGCTCCTTTTCTTTAAAAAAAGTAAAAGAGATACTAAACTCATATCTCAGTCTATGGGTAATACACACCACGACTACCAAGAGAATTCTAGTGTTTTCATGACCACGTTGTGTCCTCTCTTCCCAACCCCATTCCTCTGGCAGCCATCATCTTATAACTTTTTTTTGTTTTGTTTTGTTTTTTGTTGGGGTTTATTTGTTTGTTTCATTTAACTGTATTCCACATATGACTGAAGCCAACCTGTATTTCTCTTTTTGTTTTTGCATAGTTTGATATGATCCCCTCAAGTTCCATCCAGATTGTTGCAAATGGCACAATTTTATTTTCAGTATATGGATGAAAATATACCTTCTCTATCCAGTAATCTGTTGATGAACATTTAGGTTTTTTCCATGCCTAGGCTATTTTCAACTGTGCTGCTCTGAACATAGGGATGCATATATAATACCTGATTAGACATTTTGTACCCTATGGGTATATGCCAGGGAGTGGAATTGCTGGATCGAATGATAATTTCATCTTTATTTTGTGAGGCATCTCTCTACTGTTTTTTTCAGAGACATTGCACTAATTTACATTCTCAACAATAGTAAAGAAGAAAGGGTTTTTTTTCTCCCTTTTCACTCCAACGCTTATGATTTCTGAACATTTGGATATAAGACAATCTCAATGATGTGAATGATATTTTATTGTGGTTTTTATTTGCATTTTTCTGATGATGACTGATGGAGAACATTTTTTATTAAATGATTGAAAAATATACAAATTATACAAAGTTTTAAACTTAAGACAAGATAGAGATTCATACAGGGATCCTATAGTCTCACTGGAAATTGAAAAAAATCTTCATTTTCAGTCACTATCTCAGTTAAACTGTCTAAGATCTAATCAGGACTTGCAGTTTATTGGAAACTTTTTAAAAATTTGAGTGTTACATATATTGCAATGAGAAATGTGTGCCTTCATTACTATTATTTCTGTCATGCATAAGGAAGAGAATTACTCATGGACTTGAATTGTAGCCCCAGCATATGAGAGATGTGTGGTTTCTATTTATATTTGGGGTATCTGTGTAAAACAACATTTCCAGAGTTCTTGATACTGAGAGAGAGCAATTTGTAGGCAATGGCCCAGCAATTCATAATAAACATGAAGATGGAGACATTGGATACTGGGGCATCCAGAATTAAGATGACAACCTGTAATTTAATTATGTGTTTATTTCTTGAAGACCTATTTTTCATTAGAGATGTCCAGATGAACAGATGGAAAACAATACAGTCTGCTGTGCCCCATCAGCGATGATAATCACCAGTGTCATTTGCATAACCCTCAAGCACTCAGCTCTCTCACCATTATCCCTGGTGTCAAGGGATAGATGCATTTTTAAAAAATTATTTAAGATTTTAAAGCACAGAGTATCAAAGTTTTTAATAGTGGAGTGAGATAATAAATTAATTAATTAAATTAATATAATAAATTTCAGGACTTGAAGACACTGTTTTTACTCTCATTTTACTCTCATTTTAATTGGAGATCACATCATATCAATGCCTCTGTGTCAACACTTACCATATGCAAGATTTAAAAAAATATGTTGACATATCCATGATTAAGACAGCATGTTTTAAAGCACTAACACAATGACTTGGGAATTTAGGCAATAATACAAATGAAGAGGTGCATGATACTCTTTCCTTTGTTATTTATTTTTGGCAAGTTTTAGAGGAGGGTAATTTTGAAATTTAGTGGTATCCTCATTTATAAATGTAATTTGAATGCCAGTATTAATTCTGAAAGTTTGTAATTAGTGAATTTTAGGAATTTTTATTAGTTTTAAATTAATGCATTTTAGTGAATTTACTACTTAATTTGAAAATTGTGTTATAGAGGTACGAAAGGGAACTCTCTTACAATGTAAGTGTCAATTTTAATTAATTCAGCCTATATTTAAAATAATTAGGGGATTCCTCAATCAAACCACCCCCAGAAACAGAGCTACCTACCATATATCCCAAATATTTTACTTCTCTGTATATATTAAAAAACATAAACATACTAATAAAAATATGGGCTTTTCTATGCTTATAGCAGAAAAAATTCACAATAACCTAGGTGTTGAAATCAAGTAAAATGCTTATCGAAAGAAGATTTGGTAAAATGCTATATTACTCAGTAATTGAAAAAGGAAATCTTACCTTCTCCAACACCTTGGATGAAACATATGTGGATTATGCTAAGAGAAATAACTTAGAAAGAAGGAACAAAACAAAGTTTCATGTGGATTATAAAGAAATGAAATAACTAAAACTCAGCAAAATTATGTGGACTCTGAATGAAGAGGTAGAGGAAAGGAAAACTAGAGTAGCATATGTTATTAGAATATTAATGGTAGATTTGGAGTGATGTATAGACATGAATGTATTATGAACCTATATTCTGAAAGCATAATTAATAAATAAAACAACAACAAAACAAATGAAATAATTTTAATGTATAAATTTTAATACAGAGATCTTATTATATATCTTTCAATTATAATGCATATCGTTATATTAAAATTCACCAGTATACATTCTAATGTACAAATTTAGAATTCAAAAAGTGAAAAAAGTATCTTTATGTTTGTCAAATTTTTTACTGATGACTTTTTTAAGGAATCAATTTTAAAGTTTTTATAAAACCAAACAAAACCATGATAAGCCAAACCCAAAGTACATTAGTCACACTCCTGGGTTTCAAACTACATTATATTGCAATATATGGTAATTAAAACAGTATTTTACTAAAATGAAAACAATGAAAAATAATTGAAGCTTCAGAAATCAGTGCACACAGGCAGACCCTGGTAACTCATTCGCTAAGCTGTCTCTGGATAGTATTCCACACAAAATAGAAGGACCTAGGTTCATAGCCAAGGGTATAGGAAACTAACATAAGCAACTAAGAAAAACATGTCTTCCTCGTATCTTTTCTTTCCTGTTTGATGCCTGTTGAACTTCATTCCTGTATACTCAAAAAAAAAAAGCACAGGAGGAACCCTTCATTACTCTTAAAAATGTGCACATATATACTCTGTCAATTTATGTTAAGTAGTCAAGAGCATACAATGGAGAAAAGAGTATTTTTCAGTAAATGTCAGGAATAGTAGGTAGTTACATGTAAAACTAGAGAACTAGAAACTAGGGAACTAAAAACATACACACCAAAATGAGTGAGTCACTTCGGTGTTAGACAGGAAACTATAAAATACATAGAAGAAACACAGGCAAGAAATTACAAGACATAGTACTGAGAGACCCTGGGACACTTCACTTGAGAAATAAGAAATCACAAACAAAAATGAGCAAATGTGATGTCAAGTAAAAAACTGATGAGCAAAACCAACTATCAAGAACACAGGGCAACCAATGGAATCAAAGAAGATAATGTGCATAATATACATTCAACAATAGGTAAAAGGCAAACTATGCAAAAAACTCATGCAAAGTTTCACCAAACAGGGAAATGAAGTTTGCGTAAGAGCTAACCATAAAAGAGAGATATGCTGAGCCTGTGCAGCTAGGCTTAATGGAACTTCATGATTTTTTTTAAAGTAGGATAGTCACATCAACCAACACCTTCTGATGGACCCAGTCAAATAGCATGCTGACTTTGTTAAGCTGTTATGCTGAGAACACAGGTAAAAGTAAATATCAGAATTTAATTGACTTTCTTGAGTTACTCCTCTGGTAATGGGGATGTTCACCCCCAAATGACATAAAACTTTAGGAGTATCATCATTACTTTCACTCAACTGAAACTTTAATATAAAATTGTATGGGTAGGGTGGTCAAGATGACGACCTGATAGGCTGTGTCAGATATCCTCCCCACAGAACAAATAGAAATCTATTCTTCAAACACTCCTGGTATGGAAGGGTGGCCTGGGAGCTGCAGACACAGCAGAAGCAATCACCACCTCAAGGGTAGGCAAAAGCATCACAGTTCAGAGCTGCATCACGGATTTGGGACTCCCATTGTTTGGGGGGAAAGCAATGGAGGGGGTGGAAAGCCTGGAAGAACCCTGTGTCTCAGGAGCCCTTCTGAGGATGACTGAGGGAGAGCCCAGGACATGGAGCTGGGAAACAGGTTCTTGGCACAAGGCAGGAGGACCAGCACTCTGGTGGTTGAAGCAGGATCCTACCCCCAAAGGAAAATGACACAGGGTGCTGTTATAACTGTAAGACGACTAGGAGAATCACACATTCCCACTCTCTCGCACCATATTGCCCAGGAGCTACAGGACTTGCCACCAGAAATCATGGGTCAATAGCATGGTGGTCATTGGGTCATTGAGTTTGGGAGCTGAGACACTGGGGTAAGGCTTCAATCCCCCATACAAACTCCAACCTCGTGGACTGAACTATTGGGCAACAACAGAGGGCCCACATAAGAACTTCAACAAATCCAACCTCTGGTGAAGCCACAAAATTTCAAGAAATTCCAGTGTCCAAACCAAGGTCCAGGCTTATTTGGGGTAAGTCAATATCCGACACAAGGCCATCACTGCAGAAAAACCTAATCTATGGAAACAAACAGAATGTCAAACAGAGCAAAGATACAGAGAAAGATATGTGAAATGATGGATACAATAAAAAAAAAAAAAACAAACAAAAAAACGGGAAAAGCTGAATACAACAGAGTATACAAACTGCCTGAGGAACTTAGGGCAACAATGATAAACATACTCATGGAAATCAAGAAAACAATAGAGGAATAAAAAGAAAAGAACAAAAAAAAAGAAAAAATGAAACATCTCAAAGCAGATGTCAAGAAAGAAAACACAATAGCTCACCTAAAGAATTCAATGAAGACCTCTGCTCAAGATGGCAACAAGAATTGAGTTCTCTCTACAGAATGACTAGGAATTTATCTATTTTCCATAAATAAACACTGCAGAAATGCAGGCACAGTGTCTGTAGAGACGCAGCAGCAATCATAACAACAAAGGGTAGGTGAAAATGTCTACACTCAGAACTATATTGCTTACTCAGACTTGGGATCCCAGCTGGAGTGGATGGAGCAGAACTGCAGGAGGAACTGCTCCTCCCAGGAATAACAAAAGCAAGGAAGAGCCCACACAGTAGGACTGGAACATGGAGGCAGGGTAAAGACTCCAGGTGCAGGGTGGAAGAGGCACAAGTGCCCCAGTGATTTGAGTGGGAGGCCTGGCTATAAATTTACACTAAGCGCTGTCATAACCAGAAGACAGCTAGGGGAATCACTCAACTCCTGTCCCACCATACTGAGCTGGAATCACAGAACCCACCCACTTCAAATCCCACCCTATGGCCAAAAGGAAGAAGAAAGTCTCTCAGAAGAGAAACCTTCCATTCTACCCACTAGCACCACCATGTGGGTGTAGGCGAAACTACAATCTCATTGATAATTATGAGCCAACGGTAAGGTGGCCATTGAGGCTGGGAGCTGGGACACTAGGGGAAGGCCCTCAATACTCCACACAAACTCCAACTCCATAGAATGAACTTTCAGGAGGCAAAGGAGTGCCCACATAAGAACTTCAACAAATCTAACAGTGGTGATACCACAAAACTAAAGAAATCTGTGTCCTACCCAAGATCCGGGCTTACTCAAGGCAAGTCAATACCCTACACAAGGCCATCATTCCAGGAAATCTAACACACACACACACACACACACACACACACACACACAGACACACAACATAAACAGGATGCCAGAACAGTGACACAGACAAATATGTGCGAAATGATGGAATAAATAAAAAACCCAAGGAAAAATCAGAATAAAACGGATGTCTCCAAAATACCCGAGGATGGATTTATGGCCATAGTGATGAACATACTCATGGTAATCAAGAAAACAATAGAAAAAAATTCAAATAACAAAAAAGAGAGAGAAGAAATGAGGCATCTCAAAACAGATGTCAAAGAAATAAAGAACATAATAGCTGATCTAAAGATCTCAATAGAGGAACTCAAGAATAAGATGGAAGAAGCCTCCAGTAGAATCAGTGAGCTAGAAGAGAGGACAGTACAATGTACTCAAGCACACCAACAAAGAGAAAAAAAGAATGCAAAGAAATACAGCATTGGAGAGGTATGCAATCAAAAGAAACAAAATTTTCATCGTAGAGATCCCAAAAGAAGAGAGAGAAAGGGGGGCAGAAACTGTATTTGAAGAGACAATAGCTGAGAACTTTTCTAACCTGAAAAATGAAGCAAGTCTCCAGACCCAGGAACTCAAAGTATCCCTAATAAAATAAACCCAAACTGGCCTACGCCCAAACAAATTGGCACTAAAATGTCAGAAAATAGAAGAAAAAGAAAAAAATCTTCAAAACATCCCCCAAACTATGAGTCACATATAAAGGAGTCCCTATAAGCTTGTCAGTGGATTTCTCAACTGAAACTCTACAGGCCCGGAGGGAATGGCATGATGTATTCAAAAGACTGAAAGAAAAGGATTTTCAACCTAGGATACTATACACTGTGAGATTATCCTTCGGAACTGAAGGGATGATAAAAAGCTATTCTAATTGCAAAAGTTAAAGGAATTCATCACCAAAAAACCAGTTCTACAATTAATACTAAAAGATGTTATGGAAAGTGTAAAGACATCCCAACTAAAAATAGGTCTATCAGACCTATTCATCTATGCTTATTAGAGATATTAGTCTTTAATTTTCTTTCTTGGTTACATCCTTGTCAACTTTTGGTATCACTGTGATATTGGCCTCATATAGTGCTTGGGAGTGTTTCCTGTCCTTCAATATTTTGGAAGAATTTAAATAGAATAAGCATTGATTCTTCTCTGAAGTTTTGGTGCAATGTATTGGAAAAGCCACCTGTTCCTGTGATTTTATTTTTAGGGAGACTTTTGATTCCCTCTTCAATCTTTGCTCATTGATTTTTGTGGGACCTATTCAAGAACTTGGTATATATTATCTTATCTAAGATAAACCCTATGTAGATTTTGTTATCCCCATTTTATAGATGAGAAACCCAAAGCTAAAATATCTACTTGTTTATATAGTGTACAAATGTCAGAATTAAAGTTCAAATTTATCTTTTATGCGCAAATCCTGTGTGCTTAATATATTATCCTGTTTAGTTTATTGTCATTGATATTCATTTGCTTGGAAAAATAACACCATGCAAAATTTTTGAATTTTACTTTCACTTTTTTCTTTGTAGTTAGATTATTCTTCTTGATCATTTTAATTTTTAACTTTTCTAAATTAAGGAATCACGATTCAAACTTGCATTATGAATTTTTATATACTCCACTATTTTCATTTTAAAGTTTGCTTTGGAACTATCCAATATATTGTACTCTCCTGAGTTTCTTTTGAAATAAGTATTTAATGTGATAAATTATGTTCTTTTCTTGGCCTGAAAAAATTAAAACAAAAGTCAAAGCAAAAAAAAAGAGTGGCAAAAAAACTAGAACTCTGGTGGTGGATGTAGTGTGCAAAGCACACAAACTGAGGTGTGAATTCAATATCCTAAAATGCATACAGTGATGTGAAATAATGAAACAAATATATATAGTATACAACATATATGTATAAAGATAATATAATGACTGTCCATATATCTACCATATTGTTAAATTTTACCTGTTTTAAAATGTATGTAAATTTTGAGAAAGCATATAACATAATTTTAGAAAAATAAAAAATAAAAAGGGGCCTGGATTCCTGACGGAAAGCAGTCCTTAATAGCTCCCACCCCACCACCATCCATCCCAGGTCCCTTCCTTCACCTTAAACTCAGGAAGGATGGACTCAAATGCATGAGGACCAACGGGAAGAAGGCAAGCAGGCAGCAGTCAGGACACGAAAGAGAAGGATAAATATTTTATTTATTTAACTGTTCTTTTTCCCTTTTAGTTGTCCCCCCTGGTCATGGGATGCAAATGTAAACTCGGGAACTTGCACTGTCTGTACACTGCGCTTGCATTGCGAGCTTAATATCTGAGGCACTAGGGCAGGTCATAACATATTTTCAATAACTGCTTGTTTGAAACTTCAGGTGTGTACTGTGACATAATGCCATCGAAAGTTTTTAGTTATAATCCCTAGCACACACCAAGTCACGCAGAGTACCTGTTCACTCAAATGGGAAATGCAGGAATCAGAGGGAAGAATTTACTGGTTAAGGCATGGAACAACAGAGTTATTGGTGTGTTTGGATAACTCCAGTGCAATGAGTTCTGAGTTGTAATGACTGTCCCTAGTTCGCTTGTTATCTGGTCGTGGGTTCATTTAGATGAGAGAAAATTGGGTTTCTGTGAAAGTTAAAGAGGGTGGTTTGCATGTTCCTTTAGATTGATTGGTTGTATATATAGGGCATTTTTCCTAATCAAGCTCTTCATGCTTATTATGAAGTCTAACCAAGGGAGAGTGAGTCACTACGACTATACAAACACAAAAACATATAAAAAAAACCCTAATGCACAAAAAATAATAGATATACAATATGCTGCTTAAATACCTAGCTCTCCTGATGAAGCATTGTGATGTAATAAGGAGGAGAAATTTTTGGGTAAGGTCACCTTATGTTTTGTGATCTTGAATGTGCATAGCTAGGGACTCACTAATCTATTTTTTTATTGTTCAAACATATACAATGTCACAGAATGTGCTGTGTGTATGTGATTGTTGTAACATTTACAAATGGTGGAGATGGGCATGCACAGAGACAGAAGGAATGGTGGAGAAGCAGCAGAAAAGGAGATTCTGGAATGGACATTTTGAAACCAGAAGTGGCGTAGGAGCATGTTAAGAAAAATGTGACTGGCAGAAGTGTTGCCTTGCATTATGCCCTGGGCTACAACCAGGACTTATTTAGGTTTCTGCATATATGAAATCTTCTAAGCACCTACCACACAGTTGGCTTAATTATTTTGATTTTTCATCCAACTCAAGGATGACTTTGTGGGAAGCAATAAGTTCACAGAAGCCTCAGATGCGAAATGAGAAAAACAGCTCCAGGGACACCAAGGACTGACCTTAATTTTGTGAAAAGTAGAGAGGACTGTTATGCATCATCTGTCAGCCTGCAGAGCACATATAGAGGCAACTGTAACCACAAATGTTTTCTTACAAAATGTGAACATCGACAACCTATCCTAATCCATCTGGCCTCACTCCAACAATCATCCTCTACTGAGCGCCAAATGCACTGGGGCACCTCAGGGTGGAGTTTTCATAGACCAAGTAGGAGACTGACATCTGTCATCCAAACATGGAACAGGAACAGCACTTCCTTGATGCTACTGTAGACTCTGCCCACACCCAATGGCACTTGGGTCTCTGCTAAAATTTTTGCTGAGTAGGAGCTATGAGCCTGGAAAGGTGCTCAGACAGGGAGAAGTGAAGAGGTTCACAAGGGAAATGTGCAGGGCCAGACCAGCTCCAACCCAGGGGTCCTTGCCAGCATCTCTGGATTCCTGACCACCCTGAGAGAATACAGTAGAACCACCACTGGAAAGAGACTCCTGGTGGGTAGGGAGGCCTATTCCACCTCCTACTCAGCCCTCATATTGTCAATTGAAAACTCCCCAGGCACACACTTTGTTTCACCAGAAGTCTCTGTGGTGATCGCAGACACAATTTTTGTGGAACCTCTCCACCATCCAAGTCATTACATACTTAACAGAGGCTGACAATTCATAGTAGGAGGACAATTACTGAAGACTCCTTTGTGTCTTATTTGATTCTGGGTGCCTGCCTCCTGCACAGTGTAGCTCTCTAAACCCCACTCCCTGCCCACAGAATGAGCCTTTGCTTCAAGCTAGATTGATGATGACTAGTTCAGCCAGTTACTTAACAACCATTGTAAAAGAAGGTTTCTTTTTTATTTTTTATTTTTACTTAGAAAAGATAAAGAGGCACTAGAGTTTAAAGGCTGGAACTGGATTGTGCACCCGCCCCCCCCCTTTTTTTTAAAGAGTAAGGAAGCAAGCAGGAATAAAATCAAATAGGCAAGAAGGGTGAAAGCAAGAGCAAGAGAGATGGAAAGTTATAATTTAGTTATCTAGTTGCACATTTTTAGTCATTTTCACCAGCCTTAGTCACAAACTCATATCTTTGGGCTTTATGACTATGCAGTGCCACAAACTTTATAACCAAGGCAAGGCGCAGTGCAAATTAGCTACTTTCAAGTGTATACCCAGAAAGCAAAAAGGATAATTTAAAAGACAAAATGGTGGGAAATGCAGATAACATCAGTTTAAATATGCAGTAGTAGAAATAAAGGACTATAATAGTAATCAAACGAAATATTATTTAATCTACATCTGATATTCCAAATGTTCTTTAAATTCCTACCGAAGTGTTATTTACATAAAACCATTCATTTGCAAAAATATATACACCTCCATGTTTATTGCAGCATTATTTACAATAGCCAAGAATCAGAAACTACTTGTTCATCATCTGACGAATGGATAAAGATGTGGTAAATGAACAAAATGGAACATTATACATGTATTCAAAAGGTAAGATCTACCATTTGTGACAACACAGGTGGAACTAGAGGGAATCAAACTAAGTGAGATAAGTCAGAGGGAGAATGACAAATACTGGATAACTCTACTTAAATGTAGACAGTAAAAGGCTTTTCCAAATATCTTCTAACTGTTTTACTCTTGATGAGATTTCTTATACACTATGCTTTTAAACACAGATGAGACCCAAATTGTTTCACTCCTACATGTCTTCACTCACATTGACCAAAGTATAAATAACAAAAGGTTTATGTTGACATCATTATAATGACAAATTTTCTACTATAACACAGTTTTATGCACTGGAAACATGATTATAATGCAATTTTTCCATTTCCATTAAGTTTATAGATGTCTTATTTTTGAGAGTTTTTAATATGAATAAGTTGACTTTTGGGTCAGTACACTGCATTATATTCACAACCTTTCTAGAGTAACTTAGAGAATTTTTCATATATTTAGCCTAAATTGTGTCACAAAAACTGTATATTGAGCATGTATACCAGAATGTTTATTTATGACATCTTTGAGAAGGTTTGACAAAAATAAAAATAGTGCTCCTCAAATTTTTAATATTCAGATAATCTCGTCAAGATTCTTCTCTCTTAGTGTAACATTTATCACCAATACTCTTCATGAATATTTTACTTCTGGTCCCAATATGGAGGAAATAACTCCCTTTTTGTTAATCTAACCAGCTGTATCCCATTTGTTTTGTTTTTGCTGGGATTATTCCCAGGAACAGGGTGAGGAGGGGGTGCTGCAGGAAATTAAAAAACTCAGCGAGCGTGATAGAAATGTGGGGTCAGGGGGACAACAGCCTCGTGGACTGAGAGTCATGAACAGTCTGCCTTCCACCTATTTATTGAGTTCATACACAGAACTGCAATCAAGCAACTTATACAAACATGGATTTGCTTATGCTGTCTGTTGTTTTCTAACTACATAACTGTATCTATCTTGTTTGGGGACAGTGAACAGTTACAGGAACACTGCCACAGGGCTTTCCTATGGTGGCCTTCGCCCGGTGCTCCAGGTATTCGATATTCTGCCAATTCCCACTTCATACTGCTCTACTTTCTGAGTACGACCTGCGGAGCAGTCAACTGGGGTCCGGAGATCCACCTAGAACGGATGAAAGGGGTGGGACAAGAGGCGCGAAAAATGACAGCAAGACAAAGAATTCTGATCAAGCTGCAAAATTTTATTAAGATGGAGGGACTTATATAGAAAGGGAAAAGAAGGGAAGTAATTCTGATAGGCGGCCCCAGTGCATGTCTGCTGTGTGCTCTTTAGTCGGATTGGAGGGTGGGTGCATGTACAATGCATGATCAAGACTCTGATTGATTGCTAGTGCGCGTGATCAAGGCTCTGATTGGTTGCTAATTGATTGGTTGCTAATGTTCATGCTTTATGAAATAGGGAGGCGACCGTTAGGCAAACAGGGAAGTGGCTGAGGTACCTCTGAGTGTAATTTTCCATTTGGATTGCATCAGCCTGGCTTTGTGGCCTGGCCCAAGTCCCCAACAACTTTCTGCCCTAAACAGTTCTGTTTTTTCTCTCTCACATGAAGAGCTGTGAGGATACATCTTTGCGGAGTAGTGGTTTGGTCCAGTACCTCTGGCAGAGAGTGCAGGCCACATATGTGCCAAGGACTTGGGTTTGCATTCCAGGTCCAGGGAAACAGCTAAGGCAAACAACTACATAAGCAATAAAGAACATCTTCTCACTCTTCCTGCTTCCTTGCCTACTCATTTAATTCCTGCCCATACATTTCTTTTTTTGAAAAGGCATGGAATATTTGGTTTTTTGATTGAAAATTCAATCCTGAAATAAAATGAAAAGTGTTACATTTATAAAAAAATGTTGTGGGATAAAGGAATTTAAAAGCACATATCATTGGGAATTACATCACAAAATATGGTGGAATATGGAACTTCAACATCAGAAAACAACCATCAAACTTAAAAAATCTAACCTTATTATAATATAGACTATGGGACCTGGTAAAAAAAAAATGTGCAATAGACAAGGGAGTGCTTAGGAAAGAGGTTTAGTTTCACCAAGGGCACTGTGACATCTTAATTGCCCAGCTAACAACTGCACTCTCCAGATCTGTACCCTCTAGATTGGTTTTACCCTTATGCATGGCAGGACTCACTCCCTGACCAAGTTTCTAGAGCCAAAAGGAGCAACATAGATCTTGTCCTCGAAGTACTGCCATTGTGTTTCTCTCTGCCTGACAGCTTCCTCAAGTATTGGTACAAGGATTTCCCTTTATCTCATGCAAGTCTACAGTTTCAAAGGATGAATTATCATCTAAAGTGGTTTCTGCTGAAAGTGTAGTTAGATGATGTTTTGGTTACAGTAGACCTAGGAAAGGGGAAAGAGAGAAACAAAGAAAACATACACAGAAAAGTTTTGCAAAGAATGGGTTGGGAATGTTGATATAAAGGGAAATAGGAGCTTTGAGAAGCTCAGTCATTTTCTTTGGAATTCTTGAGAATCAAGAAGTCCCAAAGCACCTTCAGGCTGAACAGGTGCACAGAAGAGTCAGAGAGAACCAAGAACTTTTACCTCTGCTGTCCTTCAGGATCCAAACTAGTAGGAAAGAAAGTTTCTGGAAGAGTTGTGAAAGCCTGGATATACAAAGGTGGAGAGGCCCAAACCACAGGAAGTTGAGAATCACTAAGATAACTTTTAGTTTTCTTTCCTTCATTTCAGGTATATAAAGGCTTTCTGTCACTCTCACTTTGCCACCATGTTACCAGAACACAAGTTTTAGGGGTTTTACTAAAATTAATTGATATTGGTCATTAAACAAACATTAGCAACCAATGGGGATAACAGAAAATCCCAGGGAGAGGGGAACCAGTTTTTCACATACCAAATCACCAAAATACATATTTCAAACTAAGAAATATGAGATATGCATAGAAGCACAGAGTATATTAGTAGAAACTATTTCTAGAAGTCAAGGCATATGATTTACTATATAAAAACTTCATTTTTAAAACATGACTAAGAGGCAAATAACCAAAGATCTACAACAGAAAATGATGGCTCACCAAATCAAAGATTTGATGCAAAACAGAAAATCATAATGAAAAAACAAAATTCTGGAGCTAAGATGTAAAGTGTAAAAATGTGTAGCAGAGATATAAGGATGGACATATACAGGAATGGAACAGCACTGAGGATGCAGAAATAAACTCATGTACCTAGTATCAACTGATTCTTGACGTGAATGCCATGTCTATTGCCTCTTTACACATAGTGCTGAGATAACAAAATATACATGCAAAAGAATCACATGGGCCCCAAACTTTATACTTCATATAAATAGTCTCTCTATATATATAGAGAGAGAGAGAGCGAGAAAGAGATTATATATATATGTATGCATGTGTGTGCATAATTGATCAAAAGACCAAAATAAAGGCTAAAACATAAGTCTCAGAATATGATGGTAAATCTTCATGACCTTGGATTTAATAATGACCAATCTATTTTTAGAGATGACATCAAAAGTATCCAAAAATAAATTGGAATTCATCAAAATTAAAAATGTTTGCACATTAAAAATGCTATAGACAGAAGAAGTGAAGGGACACCAAGGAATAGGAGAAATACCTTAAAAATCATGAATTTCTGACAAGGGTCTTCTACTGGAATACAAAATCACTGCTCCACTTCCCCAACAAAAAGACAAACAAGTCAATGTAAAAACTGTGCCAAGGACTTGAATCAGCATTGTTCAAAGAATATAAAAAATGACTAACAAGGACATGAAAAGATGCTCAATATCACTGAGAAAAATGCAACTCAAAACCACCATAGCACACAACTTTATACAGGCAGGGAGGGTTAATATTGAAACAGACAAACAAGAATGTGGAGTAACTTGACTGCACTAAATTGTTCTTAGGAATGTATCTTGGTATAGCCTATAGGTAAAATAATTTGGTAATTTTATAAGTTAAACATAAAATGGTGTGCCCTGGTTGCTCAGGCATGTAAGTCTGTGACTTCATAAGCAGAGTCCATATAATGTCCAAAAACTGGGTTTCTTGACCCAGGGCCAGGGCAGGACAATCAAGATGAGCAACTAAATAAATAAAAAAATATCTTCCTCCCTGCCTGTCTACTTGCCTTCATTCATGCACTTTTCCTTAAAAACAAAAACAGAAATATAATTACTATAACCTCCAGCAATTTATTGTATTTTGAGGGTTTTTTTAATCCCAAAAAGCTGAAAACAGCTCTTCATATATTTGTACCCAAGTGTTCATCACAACATATCTAAAACAGATAACTGTGTGAAAATGTCCATCCGTCAAGGAACAACGATAAAAAATGTGATAGCAGAAAATTGAATGTTAGCGTAAAAATGTAAAAATTAGTATTAAATGTGATGTGCTTATTATACAAACCAAAATATGGATGAATCTTGAAAACATGCTAACAAAGAAAACAAAAGTTCACTTTCTGTATGATTCCATTTATGATACATACAGAAGAGGTAAATCCATAGATACATAAAAAAAGAGATTAGTAGTTGAATGGAAGCTTTTTTCCTCTGCACACACCCCTGGAACCTGAGTCCTCTTGCTCAGTGACTGGGCTTTCTGCTGCTTGTCTTAGTCAGGACACCACAGGGCTGCACCTGAATAGTGTTTAAATGAAATAATTGAATGAAGACTGTTTAAAGGACAGTTAAAGGTTTCCTTCTGAGTTAGAAGTAAAAAGACCTAAGGGCTGCTTATCTCAGTGATTATGCACCATATCAATGAATTAGTCACTAAAATGATAAATGTAAAATTAACAGTTGCTTTTTCTAGTTGCTTTAGGATTTTTGTGATTTGTGTTGTTTCTTGAGTTAGGAATGTTCTGTTGTAATCTTAATGGTAGTTTTTAGTGATTCCACTTCAAGAAACAAGAGAAATCAAAAAATTCTAAAGCAACTAGAAAAAGTTGCAATCAAGACAGAAGGAAATATTTTTTTCAAAATTGTTCAGAAATAAATGAAATAGAAATCATAAAGAATTCAGATTATTGGTCTGCCTGTTCTAGAGCCCGTTTTTGGTTTTGTTTAAAAAACTGATGCGATCAGAGGCAGTCTTCTTACTCCCAGGGGACCCCATTGACCTGTGGCAGCAGCAAAGCTGAACAAGGCCTGGGTGTCCCAAATGTTCGACGGGAAGGGAACCTTCTCAGCCCTCTTCGCCACCCCAGAGGCAGAAGCCGATGGGTGCCACCCCGAGCCAGCTCTCAGCCAGGCCGGGTGAGGGTAGCAGGATGCCACCTCCAGGCCTCCGGCTTCTCCCAGGATGCATTTCTTCCGGAGCCCGCCCCCAGCCCTGGCTCCCGTAGGGACAAGGCGGGTCCGTTCCCCAACTACTCTGAAGATGGGACTCCAGGGGATTTGTGAATGCGATGAGGCAGCAGCGGCCCACCCACCTCCCAGCGGATCCCTCCAGTGTCCCCAGCCCTGCCCCGCTTCCGCCAGTGTCACCGACAGAGCCCCCTCAAAACTCCAGGATGAACAGCTTCTGCGCACCCGGGGGTCCAGAGAGAGCCTGAGCCTCCCGGGAAGCCGAAGCAGCTCTACTTGGAGAGGAGACACCACCCTGAGCCAGGACTGTAGTGGGCGCTCCTGAGCAGGGGAGTAGCACCTGGGCGGAGCTTCGTGACTGTCCTGGAGCACACAATGGCTGTAAATCCCTTACCCTGCTGTCACCCTGCTACTTCATAGTGCTGGGGTTTTATGCATGTGAAGCAAACTTTTTTTTTGGCGGGGGATCGGGGTGGGGGGGGGCGGGGGGGGGCGGGTATGCATACTGAAAATAATACATTACTTAATTAGGTTAAATAATTGTCTTCAAATTGGTCCAAGTAGATTAGGTGGTCCTCACACACATTAAATTCCAAAAGTAAACCATTTATTGAGATTTTACTACAATAAGACATATCAAAATATTGAAATATAACTCACTATGGGGAAATGGTTGTACATAAAATTCTGCAACAGCCTTCAGAAATTTTCTGAAGGTTTCATATAGGAAGAGTCACAAACATGCAAGGAATGTCAAAAATTGATCAGGTATTAATGATGAAGTGACAACAACAAGTGGAGAGAAAACTTATGAAGATTATTTCATTGGGAGAAAATTACATGAATGTTGGAAATGTGGGAATACATCCAGGATGTAGGTGTTGTGTTTGTGGTTTTGGTTTCTAACCATTAGTTAAAAAAAAAAAAGAGGTCATTCTGACTGTAGAAAAATTGTCTTTGCAGACAACATGGAAAAAGTATATAAATTTTATCAATCTTGATTTACATATGACATTCCACTCTGGAAAGCCTATATGAATGAAAAAGTGTGGGAATCTATTTTGGTAAGTTCACATCCTTTAAGACACTGCTGGAGAGATAAACTAAGAATGTGACAAATTTTGGAAAGGGTTTAGGTACTATTGTTCCCAAGGAGCACAAACATGGCCTTATTAGAGGAGATATTGACATAAATGACATAACAATGAAATTGCCTTTCTTTGTCTTGTTTGCAAGGAGTGCAAATGGCCCCTTAATTTTCTCTGGTAATTTTCTGTAATAAAGTTTATTTGCTCTTTAAAGACTGTCCAAGTGTAACAAGGAAACTGACCTTGTTAATTGAAGGATGGCGGAATTCCTGGTTAAACTGCAGATTGTTTCTGGCAAGGTTATTTTGAAATCAGAAGTCATAAGCAGGAAACAAACAATAACATAGTTTTGATAATCTTGTGAAACCATATGGCCCGCCAAAAATAACTGCTTTTGTTTTGCTTCTGTAACTGTGCTCCCACTGGCTTGAATACCCAGAAGTTATGTGATTTTGTTCTGCTTCTGAAACCGCACTTCCACCAGCTTGAATACCCGGATGTGCCTATATAAACCCTGAGCTAAGTGTACTCAGGGCTGCATGATTTGGGTTGTGCTTTGCCCCATGCAGCTGCTGGCTAACAAACTCCTCTTAAATTCTCCCTAACTCTGGTGTGTCTCTCCGATCTTGCTGGTTACCTTGTAACACAAGTAGAAATTTCTTATACTCATTGCATAGAGTGCTGTTTTCATTACAGATCTGCTCTAAAGACTTCCCATAGTGTCTTCATTAAACTATGAAATATTTGGACATTTGTCAGTGTGAGGAAATTTTATTTATGTATTTCAGTAATTGCTTGCTTGCTTTCTTTCAAGGAAAGGTGAAGGCAGGAATGATGGTGAGCAGGTAAGCAGGTGTGAAGAGCAAGGGGAAGAAGCATTTTATTTTATTTTTATTTAATTATTCACATTGGTTGTTGTCCCAGGTCCAGGAATCAAATACAATAGTATGTGACTTCCTCCTATGAAGGCATTTGACCTAACCACTGGTCCACCAGAGTGCACCAGGTAATTGTTTTTCCAATACATAATGAAAGTGGATTGTGACATGGACTCTCCATCTTTGCAGCTCTAGATGCCTCTTGTGTCATGTAATTTCAAAGCAGCAAAATCAATTAAGTCCTCTCATGGTGCAATCTCTTTGATTCTCCTTCTCTGATTCCATCTTCTACTTTAAGGACCCTTGACATCCCATTAGGCCTCACTGCTTAGGGCAGGATGTCCTATTTTAAGATCAGCTTTTGTTCAACATGAATTTCCCTCTGCCTTGTAACCTGGGCTGTAGTGTTTAGGGAACCTGAGATTTGTCTTCAAATCTAAGGAGACAAGTAGACATGGAAATGAGTATCTTGAAGAAAGTTCATCATACAGTGTTTGGAAACAGAGCAGAACACACAGTAGGGAGTTTGGTGAGGAGACAGGAAGATCAAAGAGCACATGTGGACAAAGCCTTTAACTTACTTCAGGATGAGTTCATTTAAATTATTTCAGTGGCTCCTGACACAGGCTGACCCTGACAGGTATATGGCCCTGGATTCATCAGTGCAGGTTGATTGATGCCCTGAGTGATGAGTTCTGTAAAGGAGGAGTTTGGGCTTGGGGTCTGGGTTGTAAATTTCCCTATGGAATGAGAATCCTTGATGAGTTGTTTATAAGGCTCTAGGAATTGTTTCACCAGAAGAATCAATCTCTCTTGAGTCAGCAAGACCCCTGAGTGTCAAAGCATCAAAACAAAGAAAATTAAGATCTCAGTAATTTTCCTAGCATACATCTTATTTGTTGTGCTATTTTATAATAATTTATTGGCAGTCTTTCTTTTCCCTTATGGTAGTAGTGAAAATTTTAACAGGATTTTAAAGTCTACCTGAAATGTCAGTTGAAGGTTTACTGATATTTGTTTAGAATACAATGCAGTGATTTGATCTCTGCTACACATTTTATGCTGCTATTCCAACAATTTTCCCTTATCATTTATGCTTTTTATCCCAACCCCCTCCATCTCCATACATATTTGTCTCTATTCATCTTTTCTAAATAAAAACATTGCTGCTGCTGCTGCCCTTACCTGTGGTTGCTAAATAGCTGTCCTGACTAGTCAGCATCATTCTAACTTGAGTAAGTCCCTTTCTGGGTCAGGGTGTTTTGATTTTTAGAAGAATCCGCAGGGTCAGAATCAGAGAGTCAATAATCCAATAGGACAAGTATTTGTAGTAGTCACCATCATAATAGTATAAATCCAGTGTCTCTTCCACAGGTATCGAGGTTGAATGGACTAGGGATTTAAAAACCTCTAAGTTCTCACCAGAGAATCCTGATTAATATGAAATGTGTGCCTGGGAAGTCACCACGTAGATGGGAGCAGGACTAGGTTAGGAGTTGGAATGGGCCTTCCTGCCCTCAAACATTCCTGTTTATTGAGGATTTCACCATGTTTGCTAGGGTTACCATGACCCCAAATACTCTTGAATAAGCCCTGTGTTGGAATTGGCCTGGTCATGCGCATTAGGTGTGTGACCCAGCTCAGGTCCCCCCTGGTCTCGCTACTTTACAAAGTCACAGCCTCAGATCAGTCAGATGTTTCACAAAGTTTCAAGACTCATTGGGGTTAGGTAAAGTCTTCCACAGCAGCATGAGAATGCTGTCCCTGTTTCACATTTTATGACAGATGTTAGTCTCCTGTTTGTCTTGGGAAACTCACTCTGGTACTGCCTGAGCATTTCACACTATAGTCAGGATGCTGGCTAAGGTAGGAGTAGGTGAAGGTTCAACTACTTGAGATTTCATATGATAAAAAAGTGACTTTGTGTGTCCCATGGGCCTGCAGTGCTGTCTGGCAAGACTGGCTACTTGCTTAGCCCACAACTCCACACAGCCCTCACGTGGTCCTTGCTGTACTTGGGTTGTTTTCCTTCCTTTGGCCAAGGCTGCAGCTGACTTCATTTGTATCAGGAACTTGTCTTCAGGTGATAAAAATAACTCCTTGTGGGGGCTGAAGAATTTCCTCACATGATTGGCCTAAAGCCAGTGATGGTGTGGCCCAGGGACACAAAAGAGGCCCCAGGAAGTTGCTATTGCAGCCAGCTTGTCAGATTCTGCCGGTTTCCCTCTGCTTCTGGTTTCAAATCTTGACTTTTCTGTTGTTCCTTTTCTGATCCTTCAGCCTCAATTTTAACCAATCACCTTATTGTTAAACATTATCATCTTATAATACATGTAGTTATTCTGTGATTGTGCATATATATTCCCACAATAAAGAATTTCTAGGCAACCACCTTCTGGGTGAAGATGTGGAAGGTCATCTTACCCACAAGTACCTCCCCTGTATTACATCAAATCTTCCATAGCAGGAAACTTGGTGTTAGAATTTCATGTTCACCATTGTATATCCTTTACTTTGTATATAATAGTGGTTTTTGTTTAGTTGTTGTCTTTGGCTGGAGACAGACTGCATCTCCCAGGGCTGACTTCTAGAGTCAAAGTCGGCCTTGGCAGAATATTTTTTATCTGCTACAAACCAAACTCTCACACAGCAAATCAGATTTTTCTTTGCCCTAAATGAAAGAAGTATCAGGTCACAGACAACCAGGGACAGTAATATCTCCCCCAAAGTCCACTGCACACTGGAATTTTTCATACAGACAAATAAACAGAATTTTACCCCACAGTCCTTACTGTGGATATAAATCAACAGTCTCCCCTATGATTCAGACCTCTCCCACTTGAGTGAGCAGATATTTCCCACATAGTCCATAATGGCCTGCTCCATCCTTTTCTTGAGACAAAAATACAATCTTGCAATAATATTAATTTGCCTAAATATTTCCTTGCAATTTAAGGATTAAATTGCTATGAAAAGGAATAAAAAGTTTACAGAAACTAAAGGAAACTTTCAGGAATCTAGAGTTCAAAGAGATTTTGTAAGGCAAGGGATCATCCTGTAAAGTATCTATTTCAAGGCTCTTTAGGTTACTTAACTGTTAAATATTTTCTACAAGAAGAGATGGAACATGAATAGAACAAGAGTGTTTATCTGTTCCACAGACTCATAAAACATGTAATAATGCCCAAGAACTAATTTGGTAAAGCCAATATGGGTTTAGAAAGACCTTTAATAGCTACACAAAGGGCGACTATGAAAACCACATCAAACATGACAATTGAAGAAACGTTAAACAATCTCGATGACAAAGGTAAAAGTTACAAAAATGTGTTACTACACTGACCAGAACAAAGCAATGATTAAGTTTAACTTGTTATCCCAAGGGAAAAAAGGAAATGAAGGTTAAATATGGAATTTACTGATAGGAGAATTCATATAAACCCATGGATTGGTATGATTATCAGTAGCATTATAAGGCCTGCAGGAGAGAGGGATAAAAAAAACTCTTGTTAAATTCACTGGAATTAATCCCTAGTCACAGTCTCACTTCGAATGTCCAAATGTGGTCTGGGCCATGCTCTACCTCCTACTGATTCTCCATGTTGCCCAAATCTATATGTTGCCCTGCAACATTATGACTTTTTGGGGTAGTCAACAGTGATAGAGTTATGAAGGAGTATTCTGATGAAAATTAATATTTCTAATATTTTAACATTATAAATAAGAGAATAATAAAAAATACAACAAACTCAAGAAAATTATATCCCCTAGAATTTGTATGTTCATACAATATTTAAAAAATTCACAGATATTTTTAAAGGAAAATCGAACACAAGAATGAAGACAAGTAGGAAGGCAGGCAGAGAGAGCAGATAAAGAAGCATTTTTATCTTTTCTTCATGGTGGCTGGTTCCCCTGGGCTTGGAATTAAAATTCAGCAGTAAGTTGACTCTGCTTCATTGCAAGCAATTGTCCTAACTGATACTCCCCCAGGGCACCACCATTACATAGATCTTACAATGTGAAAAATCATCAAAACTTCATACTTGGTTTTGTTTAGTCTAGGGTTTTTTTGCATATTAAACTTATTTATATTTTGTATTTATATTCATATCTATTTTCATGTACAATATATTTAATTTAAGCTTAATTTTATTGTGATAAGAAGTTTGTAAACCCATCATCACAATCAATTTTAGGTAGATTCTATCACCCCCAATTCCCTGTATACATCCAGGTCTAAGCCCTGAGATAACTATTTGCTTCATCGGACTTGTCTATTCAAATCATTTCTTATAAAATGCTTTTAAATGTTACGGGTTCTTTTGCAACTTTATTGCTTCAAGTATCATAACATTTTTAGTTTATCTGTTATAGTGTGAAGCATTATTTTATTCCCTATAGCTGATAAATAAGAATTGTCAGTTGAAGGACATTTGTGTTTTCTTTTTTTTCTATTGTCATCATGCTATGACATTTTTTAGTGTTTTTTTTCTCTCTATGCTTATATTTTTGTTTACCTGCAGAATATATTTATGAATGGTATCAGGGTCATACTGTAACATTACGGTTAACTTTTAAGGAATGGCCAGACATGTTTCCAAAGTGACTGCACCATTTTATATCTCACTAGCAGAGTATCAGGGTTCTGACACAGGCCTGAATGTTGTGTCTTATGCAGTCAATCTTTGATTCTATCTAAACACAGAAAAATACTTTATTTTATTCTAAATTTAGTGTCTATTTCTGAACAGGTGTTATTGTTTCTTTAATGGAAGGAAGCAGGCAAGAGTTCGAGGCAAGTATATAGTCAGGTAGGAATAAAGAGAGAAAAGGAAGTACTCATTCATTCACTTTTGGCTCCTACCACATATCCTCTCCATTTCTTGGGCTTCATATACACTAAGCTGTAGCTACAGAATTCCCTGAGCCAGTAGGGTGTGCTCAGTATATTTTAAATATGAAAAAAAAACAATCTTGCTTTAATGTAGATTCTGAAAGCCAGTAGACTTCTCATACACCATAATAGTAATGAACACCTCATAACTTAGGAAGCAGAAACAACACTCAGTATCCTAGGCAACTGACAAAGATGTTTTAAAGGACTGTGGACCTTACTTGTGGACACAGTAATTGGAAGCACCCTGACCTGCCACAGACCACTCCCAATGATTTTCAGAATCCTGGAAGGAAAAACAATAGCTAGGAAACAGTATACTAAGGACAAAATGGCCCACCACATACTCAGAGGTGAGAGGTTCCATAACCACAAAGGTCTGGTTCTGATGCCTATTTTTCTGCACATGACAGACCAATCAAGTTGCCAAATTAGAAATTTCTTTGTTCTCTTCAGTCCCAGGCCTCTGAAATTGTCAACTCATCCCCATGGAGTCCAGTATTTCCTGCCTCCAAGCTGATTGGCTTTGCAATAAAACCTTTTCCCTTTTGTGTAAACCAGTGTTACATTGTTTGGACTCGATGTGAACATCGCCTTTGGTAGCACAGTGGGCAAGAGCAACCTTCAGAGAGTTAGAAAAACATTTGCTGATTCAAGAGGGGTCAGTCCGGGCACCATCACTCACGTCCACATTAAAGGTGGCACTAGCCTCATTCCTCCTCCCTCCTCCCCTGCCTTAGACAAGTTTCTGCCCCGCCAGGCTGATAGCTCTCTTCTAATCACAACTGAGTCACTGAACCCTTTCCCCCTCCAGCTCCAGAACTGAACAGACCACAGGCACGCTTCCCAAGGGTAGATAAAGTGCACATAGTGCGCCTAAATTATTAAAAAGAAGGCTGCTACCAAGCACTGACCCCGCCCCTTACAGCCCCGGACGGAAGCGGAAGTGCCATCATTATTAGCCGTAGTCCTCTTCCTTACGCTGGCCTGTGAGCGTGATTCTCTCTGGTACCGGTGTGTTTGTTCCGGTCCTTGGTAAGACCCAGGTGAAGGGGACTCTGGGATGGAGGGCGAGGGAGAGGGTGGTTTTGGGAATGGAGGGGCCTCCACAGAGACCGGCTTCCAGCTGTCACTTTCCGCTGCGGTGCTGGGCCCGGGCGGGACGGGCTTTAAAGGGCCGTCTGCGCTGTATTTTCATCCGTAGGCGTCTTTGTTTAAATCCTCCTCAGTGGTCGCACCGCTGCAGTTGAGGCGGCTAAGGAGCAGCGGTGTAAGGTCCCTGGTCCTGGGTTCAGAACCGGGACTGTAGGTTCAGAAAACAAAGTCATCATAGTAAACATTTTTTTTTTTTTTCCGGTAGAAAATCACCACCGCTTGTGGACTCACGTTGCTCAGACCCTCGGGTTCTCAGGGTGCTAGCGATCCAGCGGTATTGGTGGAGAACTGAAGGGAAATTCCTGAAAGGGTCTGGTGTCCTGTGATTAAAGCTTCCTCTTGGAGTTTGGTTTTCTTTTGTCCATTCTTTGTTTTTTTTAACATTACATACATGGGAAAGATGAGATACATACGCAGGTGTTAAGATTGTGCCTATTTCTGTATATAATTATGGACGTATCTATATAATACCAAGCCCAATAGGTTCTTGCTTCGCTCTTTCAAGAGAAAAGACTAAGGTTGTTTCAGTAAGAAGCTTATTGTTGATCCCACAATAGGAGAGAGGACTTATTTCTTATGTCACACTTAGAAGTCATTTATAATACTCATTTTTTATTAAATCTTCATAGTCATTTTTTCTGTTTTTTTAATTGATCAGTGTAACCACACCAAAAATTTATTTTCATTTTTTAAAATAATGATTCAGGCAGGAATATAGGTGAGTAGGCAGACAGGAAGAAAGATGATGGGGAATCATCTTTTCACTATATTTACTTGTTTATCTTGGTTCCACCTCAGTCTTCCCTGCTCTATCCAACTACAGTTGTCAGCTCACATCCTCGGGATGTTCTTTAATGTCCACAGTTGCTGGATTTTTACCTTAAGCCACCAGGTTGTGCTTACCCTATTGAACTTGTTAAGCATCGTGTTCTTTTAGAAAGTTAAAGTTTAATTTCACAGTCAATGTTTATATCTCTATTTCCTGTGAACTGTTAATTGGCAACAGAACAGAGGGTAACATACTTTTTTCAAAAGGTACAGTTTTCCATTGAGCAGGAAGTGATTTTAATTGCCCAGGTCTATGTTTATACTGATTTTAGTTTCCAGTTTAGGGTTTAATTTCAGGGACTCAGCCACTACAAGTTGATTGAATCAAGGACTCATTGGATTTCCTAGGTTTATTATGCACTGTACCTAGATTTTAACCTGCCAGGGCAGCCCTCCTCATTCCAGCTTTGTTCACCTGTCAGCTGTTCTTGTTGTGTAGTATGTGGTGTTACGTTATTCATCTCTGCTTGTGTTGTGGACAGCCAGCCAGTGACTTACATAAATAAATGGGAATGGTGTTGCAACAACACTTTGTTCACAGGCGCACACTAGAAAAGTAGTTGTTTGGTCAACTGATGTCAGCCTAAGTGCAGGTCACATACCTCCTGAGGAATTGGTTTTGCATCCTGGGTTTTGGAGAACAACTAAGATGTACAACTAAATAAAATACAGTTCTTTTCTCTCTTCCTGCCTGATTATCACTTACCTTTATTCCTACCTCAACCTTTCCTTAACAAGAAAAAAAGCATTTTATTCACAAAACAGCCCTGTTGCCAAGGTTTACTAACCTCTGGTGCCCAGGCTTCAAAAGATGATTTCAGTGAAGATGATACATGCATTAAATAGTATTCCGTTGAGGAAAAATAAATGTATGTCCTCCCTGTGTGAGTGATGTTAATTTTGATTTCTTAATTAAAATTGAGGTAATCTGAACTACCTAGTTTAAAGACATAATATTCCTTTAATTTAAATATTGTTGGGTGATGTTTTAAAGGAAATGAACTGGCAGAAATCAAGGTGAATTAGTAGACAGGCAATAAGAGAAAGGAGGAAGAAATATTTCTTATTTTCAGTTGTTTATCTTGGTTGCTCTCCCCAGCCACCTGTCTTGAACCTGGATCCTTGGGAAATATGTGTATTACACCCAGAAGAATTTTCTTCTATTCATCAAGGCATGTTATGAGGTGATATTTTGATGGGCAATTATATAATTTCTCATCAACATTACATACAATTGTGTGACACTTGTGAATACCCAGTAGTTAAGAAACCTTGTCTATTACATTATGTTTGTCTGGGTATGTTCTCAGATTCTCCGTTCAAAAGGCAGAGAGAGATTTCAGCTGCTGTTTATTAATGATGTCCTTACATAGATCATGTGATATTAGTTACTGAGTCAAATGTAGAATAACATGTCTAGAAATATTATGGAAAATCAGAAGAAATAAACTATATGTTTAAGTTGATGTTGCTTTTTTTAGAAGAATATCCTCATTACTTTTTTTTAAAGTAAGTTGTAGGAAGCAATGAAAGTAAGTTGGCAAGCAGGGTGGAAGAGGGAGGAGGTAGAATCAATTTATTTTAGTTCATCTTGATTCTTCCCAGCCAAACACTCCCATGTCTTTGTCAGGAAAGCTGGTCTTCGGAATATGTGTAGACTTTGCTCTGCTGGAGGCAGCCTACTTATTCCCTGCTCACCAGGGCACACTTCATCTTCTATCTTTTTAGACTCTACCCCACAACCTAGATGGATCTGATTGTTAAGAAAGGAAACCAACATACAGTGAAGATGCAAGGGGAGAACCCCCTAGTCTGCTGGTCACAGCCCAGCTCCAGCCCCTCATATCCCCAGGCTCTCATGCAGTTGGTTGTAAATTCTTCCAAGAGCTGTTTTACTGTCTACTTTTTAGGATGAAATAATCTGAAAATTTTTAAAAGTTTAAATATCAAATTGGGAGGGAGGAAATAGTGACATTTTTGGTAAATACACTTTTAATTTTTTTTTTTTTGGAACTTCTCGATTTTTACTATGGGTCAGCTGTTGATATTTCATCAGATTTCAGGTTACTATAATAAGAACCACACTCTTAAAACAAAACACCAAACAAAACCACAGAATCAGCTTTGAACATTTTATTTGCTAGCTGCTTTTCCATAACTATACACAAGCTTCTGTATTGAGATACATGGCAACTGTTTTTGGTATTTGGTGATAATGTGACTATTGAACCTGAAACCTTTGTTCTAGGTGTCTTGGTAGTTTCTGGTGGGATGAGGTGGGTGAGAGGGAAGAAGGGGCTGTTTGGGTCTTTTTCCTTTTGAAATATGCTGATCTTCCTGCTGCCTTCTCTGCTGAGGTCTCCCAAGTGCCAGATCCTCTCTAATTATCCAAATTCCCCTGGATTCATGCACTTTAACAGAATTTTAACAAACTACACTTATTAAGAATAAAAAATCTGTTGACCTGTTTGTTTTTCTTTCACTAAATGGCATGACAGCTATTAGGAGGAAAAAAAGAAATGAAACCAAATAAAAAAAAAAATCTTGTTAAAAGTAAAAGAATCCAGTCACTTTCTTCATGGGTTCATTTATTAGATATTGTATCCTCCGTTGGGGATAAAATCATAAGACATTTAATCATGCTTGAATAGAGGTTACCTCAAAAAAAATTACACAACTTTATTTAGTAAAATTTAAACTATTTGTGGAATAAAACATGGAACAATGTAGATTATTAAAATTGATCGCTGTCCTGGAACTAAAATAAAGTACAGTATTTTCTTTTTATAATAAGAGAGTGAATGTAAATGTTTATAGGCAAAGTTAGTTTCAATTTTTTTTAAAGGAAAGGTGTAGGCAGGAATGAAGGTTAGTAGAGGCAGGCAGGAAGAGGGGAGGAAGAATCTCTTTCTTCCTTTAGTTTATACCAGTTGCTTCCCCTAGGCCTGGGACTCAAATTGAGGAGCATGTGACTTAATCCTTTGGAAGTGATTGACCTAACTGCTGCTCCACCAGGGCCCAGGCATAGTTTCACTTAAAAAACAAGTCATAGTGGTGAGGAGGGAGGGAGGGAGGGCAACAAGCGTGAACAACTGCATGAAAATAAAATAATGCTTCTTCCTTCTTTCTATTCTCTCCAGCCTTCCTACTTGCCTTCATTCTTGTCTGCATATTTTCTTCAAAAAGAAAAGAAAGAAACTAAAACTCTGCCAAGAGAAATGAAAGATAAGAATATGCCATAGGACTTAGTCATGTTGGAAAAGATAGGTATCTGAGGTGAGAAAAGCATTTTATATTTCAGGAAAATTGTCAAAGGAATTTATTCTAGAGTACCTACTGGATTACATTTAGGCTTCTTCCTGGAGTTTACAGTAGAGATATTTAGTTGGAAATATGCTGAGGGAAGAAACTGAGCTTCAGTATAAAATGACAAGAAATAGGTGACACCTGTTCAAATAATGTGAATCAAGTGATGTCAGAAAAAATAGCTGTGTTTTTTCATGAAATGTAAAATCAGTCTGATAATAATCAGCAGCTTAACATTGAAAAATTTCCATTAAAATTTTCTGGTGTGATGACCAATTTTAGCACATGTTTATCTTCAACATACATGCTTTTGCAGCCCACCTTGTGATTCCTTCTGTCTGATTTTGAACACTGATTCCCTGAAGGTAAGTCCCAAAGAATAAGTCCAGTTTGACTCCTTCTAGAAACTGGCACTTCTAGTGTCTAGGATTGTGGTAGAAGACCTTTTCCCTGACGCCAATGCATAAGTTAGTCTGCCAGGAATGTTATCATACTACGGAGGTGGTAGCTACGTCCTATTCTACGGAGACTGCAACTATGTCCTGTTACATGACCAAGGGCAAACAAGCATCGCCTCCCTACTCTGCCATTGTATGTTACTGATAAGAGTTGCCAGTAGAAACCACAAATAGCCAAGGAGATGAATCAGTACCTCAGAGTATAAAGGGAGCTCCCCTAAACCCCACATTGCTAAGCTTTGGGTAATAATACCCCTGGCCAGCACTGGTGCTTTCAATAAAGTGTTTTTTCTCTACCTTTGAGTGCTCAGCTATCAATCTTCTCGCAGTGCGGAGACTCTAACCATAACAGGATAATGCTTAGACCTTAGAAAAATGAGTTGAGGAATCATGAGGAATCATGGATAATGCTTAGACCTTAGAAAAATGAGTTGAGGAATCATATGGAATGTGGTTTGCCAAAAGCTCTGGTATGTTCAACTCAGGAAATAACAGTGTTTCTCTTTCTGTTACCACCTGTGGTCCCCATGGAGTCTGGTTTGGCAAAGAGCAGCCAATGATGAAAGTTCTGAAGATAAATTTTAGGATGTGCAGATACCGTTTTGGATTTCATAGAAATAGGAATTTTTATAAAGGGAGATGAAGAAGAAGCCTATTAAGGATTAAATGGGGAGTGGTGAGGAAGAGAAAACTAATTTGCACATTTATTTTTGCTTGTTGGCACCCTATGTGGCAATCCTGCTTTGGGGGCTTCACAAGATCAAAGCTGCAGTCACACCTCAGTGTCTGAGTCACATACAAAAACTATTTTAAAACCGCTGACTGTATCTCATTTTTTTTTACAGGAAAGGTGAAGGCAGGAATGAAGGCTATAGTAGGCAAACAGGCAGAGAGAGAAAAAAGGAAGAAGCACATTATTTTTCATTTAGTTGTTCACACTGGTTTGTATCCCTGAGCCTGGGACACAAACCCACAGTCTGTGGCCTACATCCTTCAGAGATGATAGACACAACCATTTCTCCACCAGGACACACCAGTGTGTTCTAAATTTGCTCCCTTTCTGAACATGTATGTCATATAAAAACTTTCTATGTCAATGTTATGTGATAGAACCCTATAGCTTGAAGCATTTTTCTGTTGTCTTCTGTATTTTTTATTTTAGAAATTTCATCCAAGCTTTTCAACCATTTCATATTTATTTTTCTGTGTACTGTAAATTAATATTATAACCTCATTAATTTACATGTATCTATCCAGTTTTCCTGCACTATTTAATGAGTGATTCTAAGTTCCTCTGTTACATGTTCTTGATTCCTTTCTCATAACTCCTGATGTAATTGTAGTTTATTTCTTAACTTATGTTTTTCCCCCTGATCTATTTCTCCGTTTCTGTTCAAATAACATTTTTATGAAAATGGTTCTGTAGTGCAGTTTGAAGTCAATGATTATGGATACTCCATTTTTCAATGTGTTCTGATTCAATGTGTTTCTGATTCCATATGAAATTTAGTACTGCTTGTTTAAATAGCTTGAAAAATTTGCTTCCCTGTTACTTTGTTAGTAATTTTATTAGTTCTGTATATTGCATTGGGTAAAATTACAGCTTTGTTATTTTTGACCTTAGTACTTATATATTCAAGAGATCCTGAATATATGGGAGTATTTCAAATGTACTATGATGGAATGAATTCCTGGCTGGTGAATGTGGGAATTACGATCATCCTATGTTGTTTATAAATTCCTTATGTTTGTTTAGGTCTTTTCCCTGAAGAAGAACAATCATTTCTATCATCTTAAGGAAAAGATAGAAGCAGCAAGAATGTTGACTTACTTTTTGATAAATAGTTGTGAGGTGAGAAGGAATTATATCTACAGTGTGATAAACTCTGCTCCCTGGTATATCAGCATTCAAAGTAGAAGTTGTCCAGAGTTATTGTGAACAAAATACACTCAAAGAATGTCATTATCTCCCATATTGATGAAGGTTTAGTCTAATTTTAATATTTTAATCATTAAATTCTAATAATCTAGTTATTGGGGTGAATATTTCATTTTTAAAAATACTCAGATATGGTGTTAAATGTGAAGATGTGCCTTTCTTAAAGAATCAATTCATTAATGAACTTTACAAGTATCTACTTGGTTAGACTTGTCCTGGTAGGGGGAAATAAGATAAGTGTATTAGTCCAGCAGTTGTGAGATAGTCAAGTGAAACTCATTAAATAAAAGCTGAAGGAAAAACAACATGAGTTTGCATAGATAGATTTTGTAGCTGCATTACATCCTATGGCAGAAAATGTTGGACCATTAAATCCTCTTGTCTTTGAGCATCCTGTTCTTATTCCCAAGTAAACATTGGGGGAGATGATAGTGCATTCAGCACAGTATGTGTGTGTTACTTTAGGACTCAGTGACCTTCTCTGATGTGGCTGTGAACTTCACTGAGGAGGAGTGGACATTGCTGGATCCCTCTCAGAGAAACCTGTACAGAGATGTAATGCTGGAGAACTATGAGAACATGACCTCAATAGGTAAGGCTGCTGTCATACTTGTTGCCTTTTATGGAGCAGATATGTGTATGCACTTCTGTATTCCAGGATGGGTGGTTTCTCATATGAACACATTGGAAGTCACTATCCATGACTTCCATGTTTAAGTGTTTTAGTCCAATGTACTTTCTATATAAAACTGTGATTCTCATATTAATACTATTATCCTAACTTTTTTTTAAAAAAAAGGAATCATGTAAGTAAGAATGAAAGCAGCAGAGATAGGCAGGGAGAGAGAAGAAGAATATTTTATTTTATTTAGTTGTTCATCTTGATTATTATATTTGGTCCTGGGTAGAAAAACTGGATCTTTGGGATGTATGTGAACTGTTCATCCACCAGAGGCAGTGAACCAAATCACTACACCACCAGGACAAGCCCAGCCTCACTTTATTATATCTGCATTCCTACATGTTACTTTTGATGTAGTGAATGCACCTTTGATAACATGACCCTGTCATCTGTGTGTTAATAATGACATGGGACATGATTCTCTTGGACAAAAAATTTTGACAAACATTGGTAGTGATTTCTCCATGAGAATCAGCATTTTGTATTTTATTTCCCATAACAGTAAATGTCTGTAAAAGTGTAAGCAAGTGTTTCAGGAAACAGTGAAGATATTCCGATTGAGTCCTGGAAAGAGGGTATAAATAAATGGTTTTCTTTTATGAAGTAATTTTAGTAATTTCAATATAAGAATAGGATCTAATTGAGTGAAAAGTTTACCATAAATTTTGGTACAGTCTTTTTCTTTCATACATATTTTCTATACACAGGGTATGAGGTATTGAAACCCAATGTGATCTCTTGGTTGGAACAAGATAAAGAGTTGAAGATAGTGGAGAGAGAAGTCATCCAAGGTGAGTGATGATAAGAAAATACCAGGTTAATGGAGTAATCATTGTCTTTGGTTTATAATTAGGGACAACTTTTTAAAAAGTTGTTTCTAATGGAATGCTGGCATAATTGACCTGGGATGCTTTGGGATATCTTCAATGCTCTAAGTAGTGTCCATTGACCTCATACTTCCTATTATATGATATAATGATCTTTGTATCTCTTTATGTTTAGCCTTCGGTATATATAATTTCCTGAAGTTTCCTACTTTCTTTGATTTTATCATGTCTTTTTCCTCTAATATCTAATCTTGATAGAATTGATTTTAATCAAGTAGGGAATGATGAATATCAGTCATCAGTGCTGATATTCATATAGGAAAATTTTTTATCTATTGTATCTGTTATCATTAGCATCTTTAATAATGGAAATAATTAAAATTACTTTTTGTTTTTAAATTATCAAAACAAACTCGTTCTCCAACTCTTGCATTGTCATTTAATTTAGATTGGAAAATGCACCTGAATATTAAAGACTCAGCAACCCAGAATACTCATTTTGGGAGGAATACTTCTAAACAGAGAGAAAGGGTAAGGTAATTAAAAGAAAAGCTGCAGTCAGGGATGAAGGCAAGCATGCTGGCAGGAAGAAAGAATAGTGGGAGAAGCATTTTATTTGTCATACTTAGAGGTTGATTTTAGAAGTTTTCCCTTCTCCAACACCCTTTGACCTGGACCCCATCTCAAGATGTGAACCCAGGGTATGGGATGATATGGGTTCTATAAGTAGAAGCTGTGATGAATTTATCCACTTGAACACTAGGAGTTATACCAGATCAGTAATTTTTTTTTAAGGAGGTGCAAGCAGGAATGAAGGTGAGCAGATGCAAGGAGAGAGGAATAGAAAAAAAGATGAAGTATTTTATATATGTATTTTATTTGTTCAGTTTCATTTTTGGTCCCTGATATTGGGAATAAAACCTGAGTTGTATGTGGACTGTGATGAACCTTTACACCATTATGTCATGGGACTCTCAGTAATTTTTAAGATGTATTTGACCCATTGCATTTTAAAAATTATAAACAGATTGATTAAACTTCATGTAAGAGAATATATATTTAATAAAGGTCACTATCACCCAAGAGAAAAAATGTGGGGCAACATATTATGAATATAAATACTTTTATCAAAATTTTGCTTACTACCTGGGCTTAAGTATTCCTACAAAGATGATTACCTCATACTGAAGTAGAAATCATATATTGAAAAAAAGGAACTCTCAATTTATATGCAAATATTTTTATTGCAAAAGACTGCTTAAGAATTTGGTGAGAGTATTCTATAAGTCAATCTGAAACAATCCTTAATATAGCACATGTATGAGTTAATAGGCATGATAAAGTCTTAACCAATATCATAAAATTGTTATTTAGGACAGACAATACAATGTACAACCTGACATGTTTGTATTTATTTCACCCATTCATCAAAGGAAAGATTTCTGGATAAGTGGACATTCTATGATTGTGAGATTTCTGGGAAATACTTTAGTGAACCTTCTTTCCTTGAGGCACTCAGGACAACTGAAAATGAAAGAAACTTTGTAAGTATTGATGAGTATGGGAAAAGCTTCCTCATTGTGCAGAAGAAAACCTCTCATGTGACATCCTTCATGAAGCCTCCTGACCTTACTGAACCTAAGAAAACACAGTGTGGTAGAAAACCCATTCTTTGTGAAGAATTAGGAAAATCATTAAGCAATTCCTCGTTCCTTCACCTTCAGAATCAAACTCACACTGTTCTAAAACCTTATGAGTATAAGGAATGTGGGAAAGATGTTAAACATTTTGAACCACTTAACATTCACATGCAAAACCATATGGGAGAACCCTATCACTGTAAGGAATGTGGCAAAGGATTTTTATATTCTGGAACTCTGAAGATTCACATGCAAATCCATTCTGGAGAGAATCCCTATCAATGTAAGGAATGTGGCAAAGTATTTTTACATCCTGGAAGTCTGAAGAGTCACATACAAATGCACACTGGTGAGAAACCCTATCTATGTAAGGAATGTGGCAAAGGATTTTTACGTTCTGGAAGTCTGAAGATTCACATGGGAATCCACACAGGAGAGACACCCTATCATTGTAAAGAATGTGACAAAGGATTTTTATATTTTAGAAGTCTGAAGGTTCACATGCAAATCCACACTGGAGAAAAACCCTATTATTGTATGGAATGTGGCAAAGAATTTTTGTATTTTGGAAGTCTGAAGAATCACATGCAAATCCACTCTGGAGAGAAACCCTATCAATGTAAGGAATGCAGCAAAGCTTTTGTACGTCCTGACAAGCTAAAGAGTCACATGGGAATCCACACAGGAGAGAAACCCTATCAATGTAAGGAATGTGGCAAAGCTTTTGTACGTCCTGACAAACTAAAGAGTCACATGGGAATCCATTCTGGAGAGAAACCCTATCAGTGTAAAAAATGTAAGAAAAGATTTTTAAATTCTGGAAATCTGAAGATTCACATGCATGTTCACTCTGGAGAAAAACCCCATCAATGTAAGGAATGTGGGAGAGGTTTTGTACAATCTGGACAGCTTAAGTGTCACATGCGAATCCACACTGGAGAGAGACCCTATCAATGTAAGGAATGTGGCAAAGCTTTTGTACGTCCTGACAAGCTAAAGAGTCATATGCGAATTCACACAGGAGAGAAACCCTATCAATGTAAGGAATGTGGAAAAGCTTTTGTACGTTCTGACAAGCTAAAGAATCACATGGGAATCCACACAGGAGAGAGACCCTATCAATGTAATGAATGTGAAAAAAGATTTTCAAATTCTGGAAATCTGAAGATTCACATGCAAATTCACTCTGGAGAGAAACCCCATCAATGTAAGAAATGTGGGAAAGGTTTTGTACAGTCTGGACAGCTTAAGTGTCACATGAGAATACACACTGGAGAGAGACCCTATCAGTGCAAAGAATGTGGAAAAGCTTTTGTACATTCTGGACAGCTAAAGAGTCACATGAGAATCCATACTGGAGAAAAAGCCTATTAATGTAAAGAATATGATTAAGAATTATCAAATTCTGGAAGTCTAAGATTTTCATGAAAAGCCACACTGGAGAGAAACCCTATTAATGTAATAATGTGACAATTTTGCAAGTTCTGGGCCCTGAGGAATCATTTGGTAATGCACACTGGAGAGAAGCCCTATCACTGTAAGAATTTTAAAAATGTTTTGTACATTCTGTATATCTAATGGTTAACATGCAAAAAATGCAACCCTATCAATGAGAAATGCAGCAAGGGTTTTGTATGTTTTGAACAGCTCATGTGAATAGGTCACATGAGAACCCAATGAGAGAAACCCTATCAGTGTATAGAACGTGAAAAAGGTTTTGCACTTTCTGGAGGACGCAAGTTTAGCTTGTGAATCCACACTGGACCATAACCCTGTCAATGTGAGGAGTATGGTAAAGGTTTTCCTCACTTTAGAGGAATGAATGTTTACATGAAAGTCCACTTGGGAGAAAATTGTCATGAATGTAAGGACTTTGAAAAGACTTAGTTACAACATATAAGGTTTATAGACATATTAGAACTCACACTAGTGAGAAACTACAAGCTTTCCATTACCATTTTTGTGATAAGACTGCTCACCCCAGGGGAGGAATCTTCATGTAAGACAATTGGGAAATTGTTTCCATTCTCTTTTAAGATAAGAAATGACTACACAAGTCCTTATTATTCTCAAAAAGAGGCAATTTTTAAAAAATCAGAAATTATTCAGAACCTAGGAATGGAATCCCATGAAGCCATTTTATTATTGAACGTGCAGTATATTTCATTGTTTCCTCTTTAAATATATCTTAAAATACAGGATTTCATGCAGTATAGAAATATGTTACTTAGAAATTGGAGTTCTGCTGCATTCTTGAATGTTCACTTCTCTTGCTGTGCAGAAAACCTGAATACAAGCAGTATTGCGGAATGATTGATCGTCATTTTATTAGATTAATTTTCATCTTTAATATGGGATGATTCACAGATGAGAATTCCTAAGGTGTCCCGTAACACATAATACCTAATTCTGAAAACTGAGTTTTTATAATTTTACTCTTGAAATTTTGAGGGACACCATACTGTTTTACACAGTTCTTTCAGTAATTTACATTCCCACCAACAGTTTAAGGGGTTCCCTTTTGTCTACATTCTTAGCAGCACTAATCTACATTTAGGTATAGACCGCTAAAACATGTGAAGTAATATGTTTATGTGGGTGTGCTTTGCTTTCCCCTAACCATTAGTGATAATCAGCATTATTTTTTAAGATATGAGAAGATGTAGGAAAGGAAAGAAGGAATGGCATTTTTTTATTTTGGTTTATTTTCACCTTGGCCTACCTGGGCAATCTCAGTCCAACCATCTCAACCATCTGATCCAGAAAGGTACACCCCAGATTTTTTTATATTCTTATTCATCTTTATTTCCTTTTAGGTGGTGTCTTTTCTATATTCTGTACTTTATATTTTGAGAATTATTTAGTTGTATAAGTCTTTTCTTTATTTTGTATATTGACCCCTGTTAGATATGTGCTGTGCAAATGTCTTCTTCCATCCACCTGGCTGTCTTTATTTCCTTGGTAATTTATTTTTCTGTGCAGTGTTTTTATTTTGATATAGTCACAATTCTTTTTTTTCATTTCATGCTGGCACTTAGTCCCCATAGACATCTCTAATTCATATGTGTTGTTAACTCTTACCTATGTTTTATATATGTTATGGCCCCCAGTTTTCCTTTCAAGGGTCCAGTCTATTTTGAAATAGTTGTTATAGTGATAGGGTGTGATCTAATTTCATAATTTTCCTGATGTCTGCCAAGTTTTCAACAACTTCTGTTTGTTGATATGGTTTTCTTTTCACCATTGTACACTTTTGAATTTTTTTTATCATAAATTAACTGCATAGATTGATGGATATGGAGATATAGACATATACATGTATATCTATATAGAAATATAGATATAGATCTATACATATCTGTTATTTTGGGGGTAACAAATCCATTCCATTGATCCATTAATCCTTTTTTATTCTACTACCATAGTTTCAATTTCTATTCCTTTGAATATTATTTAAATTGCCATATTATGATTCAGTTTTCCTTTCTTCATGATTACTTTGGTTATATAGGGTCATATACACTTTCATAGAAACTTTAAATCTTTGTTCTGTTTCAGTTAAAATAGACATCAAGTGTAATCATTGTTTTAACTTTTTGAAATCCAGAATTTTAGATTGTACTCAGAGAATACTTTTCATATAGGTATACTCATGATATGAATTTTATTTGTCATAAGATTTATTAATGTTTATATATTAAAATATTTACATTTATTTTCCTGTTTCACTTTATTGTAGAGAATACATTTGCAAATCTGTTCCTGTGTTTATTGCACTGCAGCTACACCAAAGATACTGTCATTCACCACTATCATGTTCACTCAGGTATTCTACATACCTTCTCCTCTCTTATAACTACATCCTTTATTTCAGAGTCTATAATTCTGGTTTTTTACTTCATTTTTTCTTTATTTTTCAAATATGAATAATACTCTCTGGTATTTTCTTTTTTCTTTGACCTAATTTGTAGCAGAGTCAGCCCAAATTTTATTAAATAGAGGCATAAAAAACAATTCATATTTTTCTATAATGGAATACTATTCCTTTAAATAAGAATACATCCCATTTTCTTTTTCTAGTTATCTCTTAAATTGGTATTTGGCATTATTCTACGTCTTGGCTATTGTGAATTCTACTGTTAGGAACATAAGGATATACATACCTTTTAGATTTTTTGAGGAATCCCCAAACTGTTTCAGAAGAGGTCATGTAAATTTACCTTCAATATTATGAGAGTTCCAGTTTGTGTCTCTACAACAAACATCAAATTAAATGTTCGTTATAAGGGACTAATGAAAATTTTGGAGATAGACTAAGAGGAGAAGCATTCAAGGATGGAAGAATGGGAAGAGGAAGACATCTTTGGGTCTGGTTATCTGGATCTATTTAAATCATTTGTGATATAGCCCTACTCATATCTGATAATTACATCAATTTTGAAATTTCAGAAAGGAATGCGCAACTGTTTTGCACAGTGGTATTGGTCAGGCCACTTTAGTTGCTACAAATTACAAACCAGGGGAAAGTGGGCCAGCTTCTGTTGAGTACTTGAGCTTGCATTTTGAAGACTTTGAGTGCTTTACTGTAAAGGGGTCACCAAACTCAGTTACAGCCATTTTAGACTTAAAGAAAATGTGCAGGCAGTAATGAAGGTAAGCAGGCAGGAAGAGAGAGAAGGAAGAAACACTTTGTTTAGTTGTTCATCTTGGTTGTTCCCCCAGCCCAGATGTTGAACCTGGGTCTTTGGTATGTATATGGACTACAACCAGTGACCTTATCCACAATACCCAAGGGTATGCTGAATTTCAGATTTTTACTCTATTTCCTTGAAGTCATACATTATTAAAGATCTATTTCACTCTTTGAAGTCTATCAGTTATAATAATGTATACACTGCTAAATTTATATGTAATTATATACATTATGAAATTGAAAGGAGATATGTAATAAGATCTGTATAATAAATTTCTTATAATACAGTTATTTCATTTATTTTACTGGTGTTTACTATATGTTCCCAATGGGTATGCTGACAAATACATTCATTTGTATATATCACTGCGCATTCACATCCAGAATTCTTGTGCTATTTACCACTCACATTTTTAGACCCTGGTCCCCTAGATTTTCTGTCTTCTTTCTGTGGGAACTACATTTTCATTGAGATAAGTATCATCTAGATAATTTTTTGTTTTGTAATTTTCTACATTTTGATGCCTTATATTGAATGAGTGAAACTTTATAGTATTTTTTCTTTTGCTTTCTGACTTATTTGTCATTTGGAGGTGATTGACCTAAACACTTCATCAAGACATGCAAGATGTACATATATCTCTGATGAGTATCTTTATTACTTGGAAATATACATTGAAGTGAAGTAATTGTTGTTTGAAGGAACTGTTAGTTTCATTCTGGGAGTGTCTGTTAGGAATCCTCATATTTTTTTAATATAAGCTATACTAATTTAAATAGCTGTCAGTGTGATAAGAGTTTCATTTTGACCCTCTACAACATATCTCCAAAGTAAATATAACATTTACTAAAATACATGAATTAAACTAAAAGAAAAGCCATAAATTTTACTACTTAGAAAGCCTTCAGATTTAATCAAAACTGGCACTCAAATTACAGTTATAACTGGTTATTTCACTCATCTTTAGATAAAATAAGAACACCCGATGTGAGTTAAAACACAAATATTTATAATTATATAAATCTAATAAGTTGGTGATTATCTTCATTCATCCATTAAATCCCTTGGTACTGTTTGTTCTAAAACCTTAAATATGTAAAAAATGTATTTCTATCTAGGAATCAGGGATTAATTATGTAAGAGCTGAATCCTAGAGGATTATGCAAATATACTGCTGTTAGTTGATGGGACATACAGCAAATTGTTACTGCCTTACATCTGTTCACAGAACATTCCTTATGAAAAACAGGGCACCAAGAAATATCCTCCATAAAATTACAGTTCTTATGCATTAATTGATTTAGTAGGAGTTAGTTATATCTCCTCCAAAGGAGTGCAGGTCATATACACCTGGGTTTGAGTTCTGGGTGCAGAAGTAAACCACCAGTGTGAACAAAAACAACAAATAGGAATTGCTTCTTCTTCCATTCCTGCCTGTACCATTAATTTAAGGAAAAATTACAGGACATCGTCTTAATATTTATTTTTAAATAACTTATTTTAAATATTTTAATTGTAACAATTATTCTACACATTAAAATAATTTCCTATATATAGGTTCCCATTTCTTAGATATATTTCAGCATACCATGCCCTTCACCAAATCACCAAGTGCTCTTCGCCATCATCCAGTGGACTACTCCACCATTTGCCTCCACCACTCCATTCCCTTTTGGAAACCTCAGTTGTGTTGCAAATGTTTCAAGGTCGGTTATGTTTCCTCTGTTCCTTTGTCTATTCACATTCCACCTATGAGTGAGGTCACCTGGTCTCTTTCTTCTTTTGACCTGTTTCACTTAGAATCATCCCCTCTAGTCCCATCCATGTTGATTTAAATGACAGGGTTTCATCTCTTCTAAAGGCTGAGTATGATTCCATTGTGTATATACCACATCTTCTTTACCTCTTCATCTGATGTTGGGCACTTAGGTAATTTCCAGTTCTTAGCTATTGTGAATAGGGCTGAAATAAACATGAGAATGCATACATCTCTGTGGATGGGTGCTTTTGTAGCTTTTGAGTAGATGCCCAGAAGTGAAATGACAGGATCATATAAGATTTGCATCTTCAAACTTCTGAGGAATTTACACCAGCATTTGTTGTTTCCAGACATTTGGAAAATTACATCTTTCAGGTGTAAGTTGATATCTATTGTTGTTTTAATTTGCATTTCCCTGATAGCCAGCAAGTAGGAACATGTTTTCATGTGCATGTTGGCCATCTGTATATCCTCTCAGAAAAGTGTTTCTCCAATTCCTTCTCCCATTTTTTGATTGGATTGCCTATTCTTCTGTTGTTGAGTTTTATGAGTTCTTTTTATATTTTAGATATTAAGCCTTTGTTGGAAATAGTAGGTTTCCTTTTGGCTTTGATGATGTTTTCTTTTGTTGTAAAGAAGCTCCTTAGTTTGATGTAGTCCCATTGTTTATTTCTGTTTTAGTTTCCCTTGATGGTGGAGTTGATTAACAAAAGGATTTTCTACGACTGAGGTCACAGAAAGTCTTTCCTATGTTGTCTTCTAAGAAATTTATAGATTTTTGTCTTATATCCAGTCTCTAATCCATGGTGTTAGAGAGTGGTCTAGGTTCACTCTTTTGTATATGTCTGTCCACTTTTCCCAGTACCATTTGTTGAAGAGACTTTCCTTTTTTCCATCGAATGCTTTTGGCTTTTTTGTTGTAGATTAACTGACTGTATGTGAGTGGGTAAGTTTCTGGTGATTCAGTTCTATTCCACTGATCTGTGCCTCTACTATTATTCCAGTATAATACTGTTTTGGTAACTATACCTCTGTAATATAGTTCAAAGTCTGGAAGTGTAATCTCTCCAGATTTTTTTTCTAATGATTGCTTTGGCTATTCAGGTTCTTTTGTTGGTACAGGCAAATTTTAACATTTTTTTTTATTTCCTGAAAATAAGCCCATGGGATTTTTAATGGATTGCATTAAACCTGTATATTGCTTTGAGTAATATGGCCATTTTAATATTGATTCTTCCCAGCCATGAGCAGGGCATGTCTTTCCATTTCTTTGTGTCCTTCTCTATTTCTCTTAAGAAGGACATGTAGTTTTCATTGTATAGATCTTTTACTTTTTTTAGGTATATGTCCAGGTATTGCATTTGTTTAACTTCTATTTTAAATGGTGTGATTTTCGTGGTTTCATTTTCTTCTAGTGTGTTTTTTTATGTATAACAATGCAACAGATTTTTGTGCATTGATTTTGTAGCCTGATGAGTTCTAGAAGTTTTTTTGATAATTTTTTTTGATTTTCAATATATATAATCTCATCTGCAAATAATGAGTTTTACTTCCTCCTTTCCAATTTGGATTCCTTTTATTTCTTTTTCTTGCCTAATTGCTCTATGACCTCTAGTACACTGCTAAATAGCAGTGGAGAGAATGAACAACCTTCTTCCTTGCCTTCTTCCTGACCGGAGGAAATGAGGTATGTACCTTCTATTCCCATTTTATGGAGGCCTTTTTATATCATAAATGGGTGTTGGATATTGTCAAAAGATTTCTCTGCATCTATTGATAGGATCATGTGGTTTTTCACTTTGCTTTTGTCGATATGGTGTATGACATTAATGGATTTATGTATGTTGTAACATCCTTGCAACCCTGGGAAGAATCCTACTTGGTCATGATGGATGACATTTTAGATGCATTCTTGGATTCAGTTTGCTAATATTTTGTTGAGAATTTTTGCATCTATGTTCATTAGAGATATTGGCCTGTAATTTTCTATCTTGGTGAACTCTATCAGCTTTTGGTATCACTGTAATGATAGTCTCATAAAAAGTATTTGGGACAGTTCCCTGTACTTCAATATTTTATAAGAGCTTCAGAAGAATAGGTGTTAATTCTCCTATGATGGTTTGGAAGAACTCACTGGAGAAGCCATCTTGTCCTGGACTTTTATTTTTTGATGAAGCACCTGATTACTTTTTCAATTTCTTCACTTGTGATTGTTCTGTTCAGGTTTTTCAATTCTTCTGGGTTCTGTCTATACTTTTCTAGAAATCTGTCCATGTCCTCAAGGTTGTCCATTTTGTTGGCACAGCGTTGTTCATAGTAGTCCCTTATGTTTTGAATTTCTGTGGTATCTGTTGTAACTTCTCCCCTTTCATTTATGATTCTAGTTATGAGAGTTTTCACTTTTTTCTTCTTTGTGTGTCTAGCTCATGACTTGTCAAATTTCTTTATTTTTTCAAAGAATCAACTTTCAATTTCATTGATCTTCTGGGTTTTTTGCTTTCTATTTCATTATTTCTGTTCAAATTTTGATTATTTCCTCTCCTAATGTTTTTTGGCTTTACTATTTCTTTCTCTAGTCATTTTAAATGTAGATTTAAGTTGTTTATTTGCAATTTTTCTTGTTTCTTGAGATAGGCCTGGATTGTGATGAACTTTTCCCTTAGTACTGCTTTTGCTGCATCCCATAGATTCTGATAGTGTGTGTCTTCATTCTCATGTGTCTGTAAGTATTTTTAAGTTCCTCTTTTACCGAGTCATTCAGAAGCATATCACTTGAGTTTCCAATTTGGGGTTTTTCAGCTTTCTTTTGGGGTTGATTCCCAGTTTTAGGCCACTGTGGTCAGGGAACATACTTGGTATGATTTCAATCTTTGTTTCCCTATTTATTTTCTGCCTGATTTGTCCATTGTTGTAGGTGGGGTGTTGAAGTCCCCCACTATTGTTGTATTGCTGTCAGTGTCTCTTATCAGGTCTAATAATACTCGCTTCATATATTTTGATGCAGCTTCATTGGTGCACATGTTAGTGTTAAGTCTTCATTCTGGGTTGATCCTTTAATCATTATATAGTGTCCATCTCTGTCTTTTATTATGCTCTTTACATGGAAGTCTGTATTATCTAAAGAGTATAACTGTTCTTGTTCTTTTGTGGTTGCCATTCGACTGTAGGACTGTCTTCCAGCCATTGACTTTGAACCTTTATTTATCTTTTGGAAGAAGATGGGTTTCCTGAATGCAGCAGAAGATTGGGTTATGCTTTTTAATCCATTCAGTCACTGCATCATTTGACTGACAAGTTCAGTTTATTAACATTTAGGATGATTATTGATATATTGCTGCTCAGTGTCATTTTATAATTTGTCTTTTGTATGTTGTTCCTGATGATGCCTTTGTTATCTTTCACTTCTTTCACTTCTTAGGTCAGATGGGTGTAGTTATGTTTTGATTTATTTTGTCTTTTTTTTTCTTCACTTTTTCCTTGGGGATGTATTTTGAGGTTACCGTCAAGTTAGCATTCACAGTTCCAAGTTTTATTTGAAAGTATATTAGTCTTCTGCTTATTCTAACTATCCACATTTTTGTTCTCTCCTTTCCCACTTCCAGTATTTGCTGTCTTACTATTTTTTTCTGTGGGTTTTCTTTATGCTTTGTGGGGCATCCTTTAATATTTTTTTTTGCAAAGCTGGTTTTGTGGTGATAACTTACTTTATCTTTTGCTTGTCCAAAAAGTTTTTATCATTCCTTCTCTTCTGAACGATAATCTTACCAGATATAGCATCCTAGGTTGAAAATCCTTTTCTTTCAGCACTTTGAATATATTTTGCCATCCTCTTCTGGCCTGTAGAGTTTCATTTAAGAAGCCTGCTGAAAATCTTATGGGTCCTGCTCTGACACATTTTTCTCTGGCTTCTTTTATTTTTATTGTAACTATTCTATATTAAAATGATTTCCTATGTATAAGTTCTCCATTTCCTACATGGTTTCAACACACCATGCCCTTCACCAAATCAATAAGTGTTCTTCCCCATTATTTAGTGTGCTCCACCACCATTTGCCCCAGCCCTCCCCATTCCCTTTTGGGGACTGTAAAGGTTTCAGGGTTAGTTATGTTTCATCTGTTCCTTTGCCTATTCACATTCCACCTATAAATGACATCATCTGGTATCTATCTAATTTTGAATTGTTTCACTTAGCAAAATCCCCTCTAGTTCCATCCATACTGATTCAAATGACAGGGCTTCATCTCTTCTAAGGGTTCTGTCCATTCAGCTACTCTGCGTTGTTTGACTGGTGAGTTCAGTTCATTAACGTTTAGTGTGATTATTGATATATTGCTGCTGAGTGACATGTTATAATTTCTCTTTTATATATCACTCCAGATGATGGCTTTGTTCTCTCTCTTTTTAGGTCAGATGGGTGCAGTTATGTTTTGATTTATTTTGCCTTTTGTTTTCTTTTTCACTTTCTCCCTGGGGATGTATTATGAGGTTATCCTCTAGTTAGCATTCACAGTTCCATGTTTACTACCTAATTTTATTTGAAAGCATATTAGTCTTCCACTCATTCTATTTTTTTGTTCTAACACTTTGTTCTCTTATTCCCCACTTTTAAAATTTGCTATCTTTTTTGTGTGGTTTCTCTACAACCTATAAGGCATCCTTTAATATTTATTGCAAAGCTGGCTTGTGGTGATAAACATCTTTAACCTTTGCTTGTCAGAAGTTTTTTTTAAATAATTCCTTCAGTTCTGAATGATAATCTTGTCTAATATAGTATCCTAGGTTGAAAATCCTTTTCTTTCAGCATTTTGAATATATTATGTCATTCACTTCTGGCCTATAGAGTTTCATTTGAGAAGTCTGCTGACAATCTTATGGGGGCTCCTCTGTATGTGACAAATTTTTCTCTGGCTGCTTTAAATAATCCTTTATCTTGTATTTGACATTTTTATGACAATGTCTCTAGCTGTATTTCTGTTTGAGTTTCTTTTATTAGGAACACTTTGAACTTCCTGGACATTGAGGATTGATTCATTCTTCATATTGGGGAAATTCTATTATTTATTCAAATATGGTTTCTGTCCCCTTTTCTTCTGGGACCCCTATGATGTGAATATTTTTCCTTTTCAGGTTATTCCAGAGGTCTCAAATGCTGTTTGTTTGTTTTTCCTCTGCTGGTTTGCTTGATTGAGTTCCTCTTTCCTATCAGATCACTGATTCTCTTGGAAGCTTCATCCATCCTATTGTTGAGTCCCTCTATTGAGTTCATTCAGCCATTGTATCCCTTACCTCTTTGATGTCTTGTTTCATTTCTTCTCTTTGCTTCCTGAAGTTCTATCTTACTTCCTCTATGATTTCTGGATTCCGATGAATATGATAATCATTGTTATCTTAAATTCATCTTCAGGTAATTTATTTATACTCAGATTTATCCCTGTGTTTTTATTGGATCCATCATTTCACATATATTTCTCTGTGCCTTTGCTTTATTTATCTTACTGTGGGTTCAGATTCCCTGCAGTAATGGAGTTATGTAGGTGTGATTTACCTTATACTTGCCCAGAATTGGCAATCAGGCTGCAGTTTCACTTTTACCCACAGGGTGGTTCTAGCAGGTAGCGCTGAGGTTTGGTCCCACATGGGACTACTGTTTCAGTGTAATCCTGGGGCAGACTTTGAGGATCTGGCATGAAGTGGTTGTGGGATGGCTTGGGAAATTTATTTGATTTCTGGTTATGGTGGCACTCAGTGCAATTTCATCACACGGGCTCCAGCTCAGTTCCCAGTGTGTTGGCTCTCCATCACCTTGTGCCAAGTTGGTCTTCCCCAGCTCTGCATCCCAGCCTTGCTGCATGTGCTCCTTGCTGCCTCTGCAACTGCTCAATGGATCCCTAGACTCCTCCCCTGAAAACCCCAACAATACAGCCCAGAGACTCCTATGCTCAGTCCCAAATTCATGACTTAGCTGACCATCACACTGGAGGCCCTCACCCAACATTAGTGGTTAGCTATTCCATTTCCAGCCCAAGTGCCTGTCATGTCTTGATGTTTGCTTAGGAAAACAGATATTTTTCCCCCAGTGTCTGGAATTCGAAACTGCTTTCTATTGGATCATCTTCTGAAAGGTGTCCTCCTCTATATGTCCTTTTTGCAGAGTCTATTTAGATCTCCTTCCCATTATATAGTTAGTGTTATACAGTTGTATAAGTTATTTCTATATTTTGGTTAGTAACCCTTTGTTATATGTATGCTATCCAAATTTCTTTTCCATCCACCTGTCTTTATTTCCTTGGTAATTTATTTTGCTGTGCCGTTATTTTTTTGTTTTAATTTTTTGTGGCTTTTAACTTGATGTAGATACATTTCCTGATTGCTATTTTATTTCTGCAAGTAAGTCCCCACAGACATCTCTAATTTATATGTGCTCTTACATTTCACCTATGGTTTTAATATATATTATGGATCTCAGTTTTAAATCCATTTTGGAATTTTTTTATTATGATATTAGGGAGTGATATGATTTCATAATTTTCCTGGTCTCTGTCCTGTTTTTCAGTACATTATGTTAAAAAGGAATTTCTTTTCACCATTGTATGCTTTTTGATACTTTATCATTAATTAACTAGACAGATACCTGAGACATATATCATATATGTCAGGTCATTATTTCAGAGGTTTCAAATCCATTCCATTGAACCATGTTTGTGTTTTTTAATCCAATACAGTACTGTTTTAATTTTCATTCTCTTGTAATACAGTTTAAATTCTAGGATTACAATCCCTAAATTGTTTTTCCCTTTTCTCATGATTGCTTTGGCTATAGTTTCATTTAAACTTTCATGTAAACTTTATAATTTCTGTTTTATTTTCATTAAAAATGACATCAAGCATGATAGCATTTATTTTGAATCTTTGATATTTAAAATTTATGTGTTAGATTGTATTCAATGTTGACTTTATATAAGTATAAAAATTATATGAATTTGATTTATACCATAAGATTAGTTACAATATGAATATATTAAAATGTTTGATCTAGTTTTCCTGACCCATTTGATTAAATGTTTGTAGAGAATACATTCACAAATCTCTTTGTGTTTATCACACTACACCTACTACCAGAGTTCTATTATCATTCACCACTATCATTTTTACCCAGCTGCCCCACAATCTTTTTTCTTCTGATATCTCCATTCTTCCTTTCAGAGTCTAGATTATTCTGTTTTTCATTTTTTTCTTCATATTTCACATATGAAACTAGCATTTTTATATTTTCTACTTTGTAACTCGGTCAGCTCATTTAATCGGTGTATAACAAAACAGCTCTTTTTAATTAGCTGTGTACTATTCATTTAAGTAGATATGTATTACTTTTCCTTTTTCCAGTCATCTGTAAATTGGTATTTAGCTTGACTACCTTCCTTGACTATTGTGAATTCTACTGGTAGGAATATAGGGACATATCATTTTGGAACATTTTGAGGAATCCCCATAGTATTTCACAAGAGGTTGCATAGATTTACAGCGCCATCAACATGAGAGTTTCCATTTGCACCTCTACAACATTGGATTAAGTGATCATTTGTTTAAAAAGAACAAATTTTTTTTTTTGGAGATGAAAGATGGAGTAAAGAGAGGAGAGAAGCATTTAAGGAAGGAAGATAAGGAAGAAGCAGAATATTATTTGAGTGCTTCTCTGGATTGACTTCAATCATTTGTGATTCAGCCATACCTGATAATTGAATATATCTGAGATTTCAGAAAGGAATGCACACTTCTATATGGTCCTGTTGGACAAACAGATTTAGTTGCTATAACTCCAGGTTACAACCTGGGCACAAGTTATCCAGTATGATCCACCTTTAAAATGTATCCATGGGGATTCTCTGCTGTTTTCACTACTTGGTCTTGTATGTTGAAGGCAATGAGTGGTTAACTATAAATGTGTCACCTAACTCACAGTGAGGTACACCAGCCAATGCAGTGAATTTAACACTTCTCCATAATTTTTGTCCATTAAACTATATCCCTCTCAGACCATATACTTTTAGATAAAAATTTGTATTGGGATTTCAGGTTAATAGAAATAAAGATGATTCCACTGAAAGATTTAGTCTTTTATGGGTGAGCATTCCAAGAACAAGATAAGTATGGTGTGACTATTCAATGATCTATGAGATTTTATGAAAAGTTTGGATTTTTTTTTTTAGAGAAAAGGTGTAAGCATGAATGAAGATGAGCAGACAGGCAGGCAGGAAGATAGAGAAGAAAGTAACACTTTATTGTTGTTCATCTTGTTTTTTTTCCCTCAGCCCACATGCTGAACCTGGGTCTTTGGGATATACATAGCCTACATCCAGTGGCCTCATCCATTAGACTACCAGGTCATGCCAAATTCAACGTTTTATTGTACTTACTTTATGTAATTATATGAATATAGTATAGAAAGGAAATATATAATAAGATCTATGTAATAAAATTTGTTATTTATTTTATTGGTATTTCATTGACTATTTCATATAAGCTTCTATTGAATAAGATTGCATATCCATTCATGTGTATGAATCACTCCACATCCACATTCACATCCAGATTTCTTATGCTATTCACCACTCTCATATTTTACCCCTTGCTACCCTACTTTCCTCTCCTTTTTCTGCAGGAACTACATTCTTCACTGAGAGTTCAGATACTTTTGTGGTGGTTTGTTATTTTCTTCGTTTCTTTACATTTGATAAGAGGGAAACTTAGTTGTTCCTCAGCATAATCCATTTCTGTCAAAGTTGTTGCAAATGACAAAATTTCCTTTTTCAGTAACTACTATTTCATTTTACCAAGTCATAACTCAAAGGACATTTAAATTAATTCCCATAGTTAGGCTGTTGTGTACTCTGCTATAAACATAAGGATACACATATGTGATTTTAAAAGCATTTTACTTTTATTTAGTTGTTCACTTTGGTTCCTTCCCTCAGACATAGGACTTGAAGCCAGGGGTATGTGGCCTGCACTCCAGAAGTGATTGACCTAATCACTGCTCCACCAAGGCATATGTTTCTAATGAGTGTCTTTGTATTCTTAGATATATACGTAGAAGTAAAATAGTTAAATTATATGGTAGTTCAAGTTCTGTGGGTGTCATTAGGAATCCTCATATTTTTAAATATAAGCTGCACTAAATTAAATAAGTACAACTATTGTAAGAGAGTTCCCTTTTGTGCCTTTACAACATAACTTCCAAATAAAATATAAAATATTCTAAAATGGATGAATTTTAAAAATGAAGTTTTAAAATTTGATAATCCTGCAGATCAAATCAATATTGACACTCAGATTACATTTATAACTGGTTATTGTACTGCACTTAAAATTATACTCCACTAAAACTTGAAAGGTTAAATAACAATGAAAAATTAGGTGTGCCTTAGTCATCTGTAATGTTGCCTAAATTCCTAAGTCATGGTGTGAATGCCCTAAAATATGCCATCATAAACATACAAAAATTAAGGTTAGTATTGATACATATGAAGGCCGTGATATGATGGAACCCCCCCCCCACAGATCCCTAGTTAAAATAAGAATGCCCAATGTGAGTTAAAACAGGGTCTTTGAGATTTAACTTACTATATTAATCTAATACATAAATTGGTGATATTTTCACTCTACCACAGAAAGCCCTGACATAGTTCTGAGAACTTAAATATGTAAAAATAAATATATGTATCCCATTGACACCAGGGATTAACTGAGTAAGAGCTGAATGCTGGAGGATTATGGAAATGCACTGATAATTATCATAGGTCATGGTACATAGCAGATTGCTACTGCTTTCCTTCTGTACATCAGGACGTCCCTAATGAAAAACAAAACACAGAAACAAATACTTCATTAAATTACAGGTCTTCTGCCTGCCTTGGTAGAGTAGTGGCTAGATCTACCACCTCCAAATGAACACAGACCATGTACACCTATGTTTGATCTCTGGGTCGGGAGGAAACAACCACTGTGAACAAATAAATAAAAACAGTGAATTGTTTTCCACACCTCTCTTCTTTTCTACCCTCATTCTTTCTTGCCTTCACCCTTTCTTTAAAAATATATGTATCATCTTAATTCTAAATGGTCCATCCATGCATTGGCTCCATCTATATGTTTATTGTGAACTTCAGGGTTATTGTCTGAAAATTTCTCTCCCACTGAGTCAAGAACTCTGGAAATCTCATGTTTTACAGACACCCCCAATATTAATGAAAATGACATATCTCTACCTATATTTAGGCCATAATTCAGGATGATGTGGGACTCTATTTTATCAGAGCAATAGACGTAATAAACACAGTACACAACACATCACACACTGCAATGTACACAACACTCAACTTTTTAAAAAGGCTTTTGAAAAATCATGCATATTCCTAATAGTTCACAGTTAAACTGAACCAATGAACTCGACTCCTTTTCACATTCCAGTCTGACTATTGTTAGGTTGGGAGAGCAAGGAAGGGAGAGCCAGGGAGGGATCAAAGAAGTCACAGAGAATCACAGACACAGGCCAAAGGTTTATTGGGCTTGCCAGGTGGGAACTGAAGTAGGACTTCAGCCTGCCCCCACTCAGGGTTGACAGATTCTTATATGTCAGGTTGCGGGTGGGGGTGGGTAGAGGTAGAAGATTGCTAGAAAGGCCTAGTGGTACCTGAGAAGCTAGACTCTCAAGTGGAATGGTCTTGTGGGAGTGACAGCTATTCATGAGTATGTTTGTGCAGCCTTTCTTCCCTCTTTTATGGTGAAAACAGGTAAGATGGTTTTTCAGAAAGTCTTTAGGTGGGGACAGCTGGGTACTTGTGTGCTGGCAGGTGCAGAGGCTTTGGTGCTGTCAGAGAGGGCACGTGACCAATAAGTAGGGTGGGTCATAAACTGATGCTTCACACCAGCAACACATTCACGCTCCTGGCCACTGGTGCACATCAGGGTGAGGATACTAAACTCACAGATGCTGCAGGCCCCGCGGGGGCTCTCTACACTACAGGCCACAGGGGCATGTCATACTGAGAGCCCACATCACACAGAGGGATGTAGGTCACAGGCAAGTGGCACCCTTGCAGGTGAGGCAGCTCCCCACCCCAAGCCCCAAGTCTGGTCTCCAGCCTGAGCGCTGGCAGAGGAGGCAGGTGGTGCAGCCAGGCAGCTGGAGGGCCTGGTGTTCACATGGTGGTTGAGCAACACTGGCAGCAGTGCTGGGGACAGTCTCCCTAGGACCCAGCCGGACCCCCACCTGGGCCTACAGCAGCCCATGTTGTGGCCCTGGCATGGCCAGCTCTGCAGCCACCTGCACCAGGAAAGTGTAGAGCTGCTGTTCCTGCTGAGAGGAGGCACAGGACAAGGACAAACAAGGTCATATCCTCTATTTCCCCTACAACAGGAGCCAGATATCCTTGTTTTCACCCTGCCACCAGAAGCCGCCAGTGAGCCCCGCGTGCTGGGGCAGATGGGTGCCCCATCCCTTTGTCCCTGGGAAGGGATTCGAGGACACTGGGGCTACCCTGGGTCTAGGCGAAGATACTGCATCTTCAGGGCTGGACAAGGATCCAGAACATTTAGAAAGACTAGATGTTTAAAAAAGTACTGAAACTCAACTACATAAAAATTAGCGAGAAATAAAATGCACACAGAAAATGGTTATAATATGAAAATGTCCTGTATCTACGAAAAGACAAGCATGGAATCTACTCCTCCAGGTCTTCCGCTCATGTCCTCTAGCTCACTGAACACACGTGGACATGTCATTCCTGGTATTGTTTTTAGAGATGGTCTATTCATTCTTCAAAAAGTCATTTCCAGAAGACATTTCTATGATTTTTTTTAAACAAATGGGCGTTTTCCGGACCTGCTTTTCTAACTCTACTTTGTCATACATAGGCAACCTCTTCACAACTAGGAGTCCTAACTGTGGCAACGTTTTCTGTCAAAAAGGTTGTGGGAAAGATGAGAGTTTGTTCTATTATGTACACAGGCCTTCCGGGAACCCGCAGGAACTTTCCCAAAGGGCGCTGGGCACTTCCTATGGGTCGAAGGCGGCCTGTGGTCCCACCGTCTAGGTCTCGCTCGTCCGGGATCCGGGTAGGGTACGCGGAGACCCACTGCGCGATGGCCCGCCAACTGCCCCATCCTGTCCACCGGGGCCCCCTCACCTTTCAGGCGTGAAGGCTTCTGTCCGTCGTGGTCTGACGAGGAGCAGTCTCGTTCAGTCGGGACACAGCAATCACCCAGGTCCTGCCTCCGCGGGCTCCAGAGCCCGAAGAGATGGCCGGTTCTGTCCGCTTAGACCCGCCTTCCCGCCCTCACGGGCCTACGGGCCGGTCCCCGCGTTCCAGGGCGGCCATTCCTCCAGCCCCGCCACCCAAAGGCGCCGCGTTCTCAGCGGTGAGACCGGCAAGTTGCGACTGGAAACCTGCGGCCCGCAGGGTCCGGGGTCCGAGATGGGCCATCAGGTCGCAGGAGTGGGAGTGGGGAAGTGGGTTCGCAGCAGCTTCCGTTCTCTCTGGGCGGTGCGCAGGCGCGGCGAGGACTGTGGTCTCAGGCCGGAGCCCGCAGCGGGTCTCCTGGTCTCTTGGTCTCTTGGTTTGTCCCTTGGCCTCCAGCTCACCCGCTGGCCTAGGATTGAGGGCCCGGAGGGCACGCGGGAGCAGGCCTCCCTCCGCAACTCTGTTCTTTGCTGAAAGGTCCCCGTGATATATCCGTGTGTGGGATCGCTAATATTGATTCAGTTTAGTTGTGTATGTCCCTCTATTTACGGAGTGTCTTGATGGACACAAATTCTGAATTTTTAGTTTAATCACGTGTTCAGCTTTTCCTTTATAGTGATTTTTTGGTTTTGTTTTTGCTGATACCCTGAAAAAAACTTTCTTAAGATGCAGCTGGTTAGGTTCCGCTTCAGTCTTCAGTTTTTGAAGTTCGAGTTCACATTTAAATTCTCTAACAACCTGAGGCGTGCCCTGGTGGCTCAATGGATAAGTCCAGTGGACATCCACACACACATGCAAAACTCCCAGGTTCAAGCCACACATATCCCAAGGACCCAGGTTTGCTTTCCAGGCCAAGGAGAATTTAAAAATATATATATAACTAAATAAAAATAAAGTGCTTCCTCCTCTCTCCTGCCTGCCTGCCTGATTTCATACCTGAAATTTTCCTTAAAAAGAAACAAAAAAACAGCCGTTTGTTGGTCTTGGTGCAGTATCAAAAAAGACTATTATCTAAAGAGGCTGTACAAATACTCCTCCCTTTCCTGGCACTCCCTTGTGACTCATGTAGCTGAAGTTGCTAAGGTGCAAGCCATGTAAAACACTCAAACTCAGGTTTGAAACCTGGGGCTGGAGAAAAAATAATATTCCTCCATTTTCTGTCTATGTATCTGTGTGAAATGACTTTATATATATTTAATCAATACAAATAATAACATTGTAGAAACATAAAAATTCAGCCATTTTCTATTAAGCATGTATTGAAGAGATATGCAAAAATATAAAATGTCACTAATTTTTTTTTGGAAAAAATACTTATTTTTTTAAATAAAAATATTTGTATGTTTACATATAATGGTTGGTACCTTAAAGAGATGAATTGTTTTGTTTTTAATTTAAGTAGTCGTTTACTGATAATTGGTTACGACCCTTCTAGGGTATAGATCAGCTGCCTTCAGCAGGCGGTGGTCCACATATATTCCAAGGACTCAGGTTTATGTCAGTGACAAGAGAAAAAACCAATGTGAACAACTAAATGAAATAAATAAAATGTTTATATATATTTTGTAATAAATATTTTTAAAAAGATGACTTGTTCTTGACTGTTTGCTTTATGCTGTAAAACTTTGACTATCTTCCAGAGTTCCTGTAAGGTGGGTTTGGACAGCTTCTGATTTTCCTATGGTAGAATGAGAAGTTGGAGCTTTCTAGTCTGCCATTTTTCTGATGTCACACCATATTGTTCTTTTATAATGTCATGTGATTCTCTGATGCACCCTGGTCTTCACAGCTGCCCATTATAATCTGCTGTTGTGTCAGCGTATTGATACCATGGGGGAGCTTGAAATGTGAGACTGCTCAGACTGATGGGTTGGGGGTGGGAGGACAAGGAGGTCTTGTTGAATATTGTAGTTTATAAGATTATGGCCAGAAGATCACAAAGGTAAACAGTGGGACTCATGATTATCTGCTCCTCTAACACACAGAAAATCTGATTCACCCTATTTTTGACCAGGGGATGACTTCCAGTCACAGATTCAGACAGTCCTACCATACAATCCCTGACCTGGCTGCATCTCCCTGAAACTCATAGTCTTCTTAGCTCTCTGTGGCTCCTGATGGCTTTATTTATACCCAGGACTTTCTATCACAACAGCATTCACCCTTGGCCATTTCATAGTGCAGATGAATGGTCAGAGGCAAATGAGCCAGGTAACATCAAAAAGAACAAGAGCTATATCATGGCCTACTAACAGCACTGATTTCCCATCTCCTAACAGGGTCACAGGATGTAAGGACATAAACTGCCCCATAGGACATGATCCTGGGATACCTGCCTCTTTCTAAGGCTCGATAGTGCTTTCTTGAGGTCTGTCTGGATCACCCAGGATCCCTGTATCCTTCTTCCATGGGGGTCTGCCATCAGGATCTCAGATTCTTCTTAATTGATGAAGTTCTGCACAATATAGGAGGATCTAGCTGACGTAATGACAGAGTTTTGCAGGCCTGGATATGTATAATTTAATGAAATTCCTGGATATGTATAATTTAACGAAATTTCATTTTTCTTGAGAATTTGGAATATTTTGAAAGTGTCTTGTTTTTAGGTTTTATTAGTTACTTTCCTTTTCTAACCTGAACATTTCTTCCCCAGCCCTGGGTCTCAAACCTGGACCCTTAGACATTACATTTCATCTCTTAGCCGGTGATCCAGAAGGATGAGCCATGACCAAAATTCTTACTGATTCTACCTAGTCCTAGACTATCCTTGGCATATTTTATCTTTGAATAATGTGTACATTTATCTAATACACAGGTAAAAATTATGCCTTTATAATTATCAGTGGAGGAAATGCTCTTAATCTAGCACCACCTCTGTGAGTCAAGTAGTTAAGGTATAGGTTATTAGGGCCATGGACCTGGATTAAAGATTTACATCAGGGAATTGTAAAAAAAAAAACAAAAAAAAAAACCTCTTAACCTATTGTCTGTGCTTCCATCCAATCATTTCAATTATTTCTTTCTCATGAATCAAGACTTAAATAAACTTTGTGCTGAGGAGGAGAAATGGAAGTGTCAGCGCAGTCAGTGGATGGACACATTTCCTCTCTGCCTGCCTCCATCCAATTAGGATCAGAGAGAATCACAATTCCCAAAGACCAGTCTGAAGTCTCTGGTGCTGGAAATAGTTGTAATCTACATTTACGGAGTCAAAGAACACACACAAACTGACTCATTTTAGAACATGGTTTTCAAATCTTTCTGAGTCTTTGTCTCATAAATACCCCACCTGAGCATTTTATAACAGGAGATGACTATGGAGAGAGGGAATAAACAGCCAAAAAAAATTACCCAGAATTCAAAGACATAAATAACTACATTAATGCAAATTCTCTAAACACATTATTTAAAATACAATGATTGTCAGAATTGATTATTAAAGCATATGCTATCTACACAAAACTCCCTTCAAAATAAAAATTTGGTTGGTTAAAAACAAAAGGATTGGAGCATGACCTTGTGGCTCAGGAGTACAAAACATAAAAACCCCAAGGAATTGGGTTTGAAACCCAGGACCAGTGTGAAGAACCTAAATAAATAAATAAATATGTTTCTCTCCTTTCCTTCCTTCCCCAAAATACTTCTCTGTTCTCTCCCTTCCTTTCTCTGTAGTAATAAATAAATATTTTTTTAAGGAAAAGTGCAGGCAGGAAGAGAGAGGAGGAAGAATTACTTTGAATTTTCATTTTTATTTTGTTGTTCACACTGGTTGTTTTCCTCAAGGACCCAGTACTCAAACCAGGTATATGTGATTTATATTCCTTTAGAAATGATTGCGCCAACTGTTCCCCCACCATAGCTTCTCCCTTTTTCTGTCTTAAAAACAAACAATTAAAATCAAGACATATCATGCAAACACCATGAAACAGAAAATGAAAGTGCCTCTTTTATCAAAGTAAACTTTAACACAGGGATTCTAAGATTTTCAGAGAACAGTTGAGTAATTCTGAGTATTTATACTGACCCAATTCTATCCTTAATCATGTAATTGACTCTCAGACTATTTTAGTTATGCAGAATTATGGCATGTTTCAGTTTCTATATATCAGGTTTTTTTTTTTCCAGTATTTCCTCAGGTATCATCATATGGTGGCTCTACTATAAAAATGTCAGTTTCACTTTACCTAAATATGTAAAAAATGTATTGTGTGAAATGGATCGTGATGTATAAAATTCCATTTACAAGATAAATAAGCAGTTGGTGCACCCTAGTGGCCTAGTGGGTTAGTGCCCTGAGGCACCGTCTGCATAAAATATTTTTGCGTTGTATAATGTGCTGCCACATTTTTGGTCTAGACATTCAGGAAAAAATCTTTTTGTTTTCATTTTTTTAATTCAAATTCTAATTTTTATTTGCTTGTATTTAGTTATTGTTTGTATTATAAGGGAATTTTAACATTTATTTTTAATATGTATGTTACAAAAATTGTATGTAACAATGAACTATAAAACAAGATCAAATGCAAGGAATAAGAAGCTTTTCTTCCTGTTGCCACCACAATCTGACGATACTTTCTGTGGGAAGAGGTACAAAGGGTTTACTGGCAGCTCCTTTGCCATTTTCTTTAGCATATTTAATAACTGTTAGCTTAAAGCTTGCAGTGTCTGTATTTTTGTTAAAATAACAGCTTAATTGCTGATAGTGTATGAAGAGAAATGTTACACTGTTCCCTCTGTGAAAGTAAAATTGGCATCACTTATCTTGTCAGGTCAAAGTCATTCTGTGGACAACAATGCCACTTTTCATTTCATGGAATCACTGGCCGAAATTTCTTTTCAAATCCTGAATCAGTTGTGCAACTCTGAGCTCTGACATTTTTGCCTACCCTTTGTTATCATGATTGCTGTTCCATCTCTAAGCCTCTGTGCTTCCATTTACTCACTGTATGTTTCTGGAGAATATGTGAATTCCCATTTACTCTGTGGTGAGGATCTGAATCTCGCTCCTATCAGGTTGCCACCTTGATTTCAATCCACAATATCTATTTAAAGGTGAAGAAACTTAAGTCATGAATAATGGTGAGCTAGATGTGTAGGCATAGTCCACATATATCTGAGTGCACCCAGGTCTGGAGAATCAACCAAAATGAACAGCTAAATACACAAAATTCCTTGTCTTCCTCTTCTCACTTCCTTCCTACCTGCCTGCCTATTTGCCTTCATTCCAGGCTATACATTAAATAATATTGCAAAATAGTTCTGTGTGAACACTTAACTTGAGAATAGGGCAATGCCATATATTACTCTGCCAACACTGGTCTATTAAGAGTACAATAGCACATGTTCATAGCTATGATTTTTACTTTCCATCACAGTTTTTTATGTATTTATTTTATCCACAAACTTCCATGGCATTTATTTTCTATATTTAAACTTCAATATTTAAAGTTTGCCTTCTTTTTCTTAAAATCAGTGTAGCTTTTAATAAATCAAACAGAGATGCCCTGGTCAAATGGTGATCTACAACATGGTACTCAAATCATAAGTGACTGTTCATAACCTAATTCATCATCTATGAAAGAAATTTACCCTCATAATAAATCTCAAAACATATATGGTCACAATAATTCTGTGTCTATACTTTCAAAATAACACCTACACATAGGATTTTCAATGGAAGGGAATGTGCATGAACAGTTTCACAAATGACATAAGTAAGGCATTCACTGCATGAAATGTTTTTTTTTCCTCTTTATTATAAAGTTTTGATAAAATTACTCTATCTACCAATCAGATATCTTAAGCAGTTAGTGATTGACTTCTGACAGTAACATAAACACATACACTCAACAACATATACAACACCAACATAAGCAAAAACAAAAGATATTTATCATCTTACAAAACAACTCTTCACCAATACTTTTCTTGCTTCCTTGCCCTCCTGGACAAACTTAACTGATTTTTTTAAATGAAAGGTATAGGTAGGAATGAAGGCCAGCAGAGGCAGGCAGTAATAAGATAGAGAAGGTATAAGAATTTTTTTAAATTTTTATTTAGTTGTTCACTAAATATTATTATTATATTATATAAAATATATAATATTATTGGTTGTTTACCCGGGCCCAAGATATTAACACATGTCATTCAGATGTACGTGGATCACACCAGCCAGAGATGACAGATGACTGCTGCTCCACCAGGTTGCATCACACTTTCTGATGTCTATCAATTATAAGATACTCTGTTGTTTACATGTGTATTTGTTAACACAGCATTTCCAAAACTATATCCACATTATATTTCCCTCTATTTTTTTAAAGAAAACTTTTGGGCAACCCCCAAATCAATTCACAGTACTATCATGCCTCCGAAGATATAAGGTAATGTGTGTTTTAATGGAGCTTTAAGTTTCATAGACCATGAAGTGTCAAGAGTAAATAGACCCTCTGTCTGACATGGGGCACTTACTATGACAGTCTGGACCTAATACATCAGCTCATGAAATGTGGGGGTGGCTCTAAAAGTTTACTGTGTTGAAAGAAATTTGGAGTCAATGGTGACCAACTTTTAATCATTATTCACACCAGTAAAAGGATCACTATGGTCCTGAGAACCAGAGGGTCTGAGCAATATGACTCGACACTGCAAATTCCTTTCTCCTGGGAAAGGCACAAGGGTTATAAAAATGTTGTCATTTTGTTTTTGTTTTTTATTCCATGCACCAATCCCAAACCCAGGACCATGGCCTTTACATAGCTTGGTCCTTAGTCGCTTGAAATACAGGGGCTATGACTGCTTTAGAGTTTTTTAATAAAGGAGCATAGAGAAGAAAATACTGCACAGTTCCTTTATTGCCCTTCTTGCCTCAGCTGAAAGATACACATGGAAGTGAGAGCTGGAAGCCAGTCTCTCTTACGGAGCAGGAGGCCACCCTTCTATCCTGTCACCCATTCCAGAGTCCCATTTTAGGCATCTCACTGAGGATGGGCACAAGCACATATGAACCAGTGTGAATCACTGTCACAGACCAGGACTCAACATGGAGACAGCATGAACCGTGAGGCCACTTCAGCTTCTGCTGGGCACTGGAAAGGGTGGAGTCATGGCTCCTGCAGCCTCTGCACTCAAGTTTTTTATCAAGCAAATGTGCACTATCTCAATTCTTGGAAAGAAATCCTGTGGTCTTTTCAGCTCTAGGACTGAAGGTAGAAAATTACCCAGTGGACTCAGTTGAAATAACTGGAGCTTTTGTCAGGGCAAGGCAGAACTGTGTCTATGGTTAAAAAAAAAAAAAAAAAAAAAAAAAAAAAAAAAAAAACGATTGGGATTGCTCCAAGGTCAAAGGTGGGCGGAGGAACTAGGCTAACACCACCTTTAGGTGTGGGAGAGGCTGTGGCCATACATGAACATCATTTTCTTCTATCTGGCTTCTTAAGAGGCTGGAGCCCTTGGTGTTAAGAACTGTGAGTGTTCTTTGCCTGGTAGTCACAGTGTGTACAAACATTGTAACATTGGTTTATAAAAAAAGAAAAATTTTATTGCAAAGTCACCCAGCTTGGAGGCAATAACAGTTGGAGTCAAATGTATCTCCTGCAATGTGGATGGGGGTGAGAACTGTAGAGTACAGGGACACAGAACAAAGTAATTTTTATCTCAGCAATTTGGTCTATCCATGCATAGCAGAGTAGGCATCAGGGTCAGGTCTCTGTGGTTAACGAAACTCTCAATATCGAAAGGGTCATTTTGTTTTAGAATTCTGTTTCCTAGTTATCAATTTTACTATTAAGAATGTGAAATCAATTGGAGTGGTCTGTGGAAGGTCAGGGTACCTCTAGTTAATGTGTCTGCAAGAACACTTCATAGTCATTTAAAACAACATCTTTAGCAAATGCCTAGGACCATGAGTGTAGTACTGCCTTCCTAACTGATGAGGTGTCCATCAGTTTTATCATCTATAAGAAATCTACCAACTTTCAAAAATTGTATTTCAGCAAGATTTGAATTTTTTGTTTGATACACTTTGGTGGATCAATGATTAAGTCTGTAGCTCCAGTATAGTCCACTTAAATCCCAAGAACTGGAGTGGAGACCAAGGGGGTGGTGGGGGCAACCAAAATGAATGAATACTTCTTCCACTTTTCTCTTCCTTCCTGCCTGCTTGCCTGGTTATTTCCTATAAAGCTATAGCCTGTATTTGGCTATATTCACTAAGTTTATTCTAAAATTAAAATAAATACTCTGTCACTAGAGTTAAATATTTCATGCATTAGACACACCATAAACGTCTTTCAGAACCCTAATATACTACCAATGAGATTCTAAAATGGTGCAGTCACTTCGGAAATCAGTATGTGACTTCCCCTAAAGTTTAAACATGATACTACAATATGACCCAACAATTCCACTGCTAGATATATTCTTAAAGAAAGTAAAACATGTCCACAGGAAAACTTGTGTAGAAATATTTTATAGCATGAATCAATTTGATCAAAAAGTGAAAACAATACAAATGTTCATAAGCAGATAAAAATAGCTATCAATAATAAAAATTCATATACAGCATTAATAAAACTTAACTTTATGCTACATGAAGTAAAATAATCAGAAATGACTACATAACATTTAGAAAATTTTATATCAAATGGTTTGAGTCGACAAATTCATAAAAACAATCGTTTAGTCATAGCTCAGGGCTGGATGGGTATATGGAATTGGAGGTGATGGAATTGATGTAAAATTCATTGTGATGGCTACCCAAATTGTGAGTATGATGATAATGATTGAAATATATTTTAAATAAATTTAGTAAATTTTGTGTGAATTTTATCTACATGTTTAAGACTGAAAAATCCAAGTAAGCAAAACATAAACAATGTGGGGTTTTGATACTCATTTGTATCGTAAGATCTTATGTATATTTTTTCTCTCTTAACTTGTCTTAATATTCTATTTCTTGATGATTTATTTTACTTCAGGTTGAAATTTTATTATTCTCTCACATTGATAAAATCAATACAAATATTAATTTTCCTCTGATCACATCTTCATTATATCACTGTATAAAATCCAGAAAAAAATAGTAATGGGGTATGGCAACAAGTAGATGTGGGCAGTACGGATGGATTGGATGGGGGACAAGGCTCAGAACCTCATTTAGACCTTGGAAGTGACAAAGTGCATCGGAATTAAGCCCAGGTGACTTTATCAAAAGTTATTATAGCTAACTTTCCAGGTTCCTGTCGGTTTTACAATGGTATTGATAACGTACCAATCCTAGAATTGGTATGTCTCCTCTATTCCATCAATCCCTTATTAACCTTATGTCTTATTTTTTCCAATGGGATAGCAAGTTAAACTCTAAGTATTGTTAAGTTTATATTTTTTGTGTGTGGTGACATTAGTGAATTAATGCTGACACCAGGGTATCTTCTATCCTTCAGAACTTACAATAGTGTTGATAAGGCTACAAATCCATGAATTGGTATGTCTTCACCATTCAATTAATTCCATGTTGAAACTTCATTTCTATTTTTCCCTTGGGATAACAACCAATGTTTTCTGGTCAATGTAATGACAGAGTTTTCTAAATTATGTCTTTATCATTTCCTGCAATGTTAGTAAATCATTCCTGATAAATCTTTTCTAAAGATTTTTCAAATATCATGTTTGTTGTTGGTTTCATAAGTAGTATTTGTGTAGCTATTAAAGTCTTTCAATCTCCTTATTTGCTTCTATATTTTACAAAAATTTGTTCTTGTGCATTATTACATGTGTTATGCATCTCTGTAATAGATAATATCATTTTATCTATTAATAACATTTGTAGGAAGACATGTAGTAAATAATTTAAACAATTCCTTTCTTTACAAAATCTCTTTAAAGTCTTGGTTAGCGATAGTCCTTCATTTTTGTCTAATATTTTATTCTTTTTCATTACAATTTAATCTTTAAACCTCAAGGGAAGTAATTTGAAAGACATTAAAACACTTGCAAGTTTGTAGTTTTAGTCTCAAGGGAAGGGTGCTCCAGGTTTCATAGGATTACCCTAGGAAAAACCTGTTCGTTTAAGTGTGGAAGACTGGAATCAGAGGGGAGACTGTTGGTTTTTTATCCAAGTAAGGCAATGTTGGGTAAACTTTGTGTTTTTTTTTTTTTTTTTTGGTTTGTATGAAAAATTCCAATCAATAAATGTGAACAGGAATTGGAGAGACATTTTCATGAAGATGATATACAGATGGCCAACAGAAACCTTAAAAGATGTTCCTACTCCCTGGATATCAGTAAAATACATATCAAAACAATAAATGAGATATCCCCATACATATTAGAGTTTAATTATTATCCAAAAGTCTGGAAACAACAAATGTTGGTGAAGACCTGACAAAAATGGAATGCTTTTACACTGTTGGTGGGAAAGCAAATTAGTACAACCCATAAAGAAAACAGCATGGAGATTCCTCAAAAAGTTGAATACGGAAATCCAGTATGATTCACCATCCCACTTGGTATTTACCCAAAAGATACAAAAAACATTAATTCACAGAGATTTGGGCACTGCCATGTATATTGCAGTCCTATTCACAACAGCAAGGAACTGGAAACTACTGAAGTGCCCAATGTCAGATGAATTAATAAAGAAGATATGGTTTATATACATGATGGAATAGTATACAGTCCTTTGAAGAGATGATATCCTGTCCTTTGAGTCAGTATGGATAGATCTAGAGGTGATTATGCTAAGTGAACTAAATCAAAAGAAGAAAGACAGATACCTGGTGATCACAGAAAGTGCCACATGTATTTTAAAATTAAAATGTTTAATAAGGTGATTGATAAGTTTAGAGATTCAAGGATTAGAAAAGTAACAATGGAAAAGCAGAAACTTGAAACCAGAAGCAGAGGAGGAACACGCAGGATCTAACAAGGTGGCTGCAGCAAACATTTGGTGGGGCCTCTTTTATGTCTCTGGGCCTAACCATCACTGACTTTAGGCCAATAACGTGAGGAAATTCCTCAGTGCCCACATGCATTGTATTTCTAGCCTGAGGACAAGTTCCTGAGGCACACGGGGTCAGATGTTGCCTTGGCCAAAGGAGGGAATAGTAGCACAAGAACAGCAAGGACCACACTGGGGCTAGGTGGAGTTCTGGAATAAGCAGCAGCCAATCTTGTAGTTCTGAATTGTAGACCCATGAGACCCACAGGCACAGTGCCTTTTATCTGAAATTTCAGGTTCTTAAACCTTCACCTAGCTGCATCTCAACTAGCATCCTGCTTTGAGAGTGAAATACTCAGACAGAACCAAAAGACAGAATTTTTCAACTCATACAAGAGGCTGACATCTGTGAAGCAGGGTCAGCATTCTCATGTTACTGATGATGACTCTACCAGACCCAATGACTCTTATTTTTACTGATGCAGTATTTATATAACAACAGAGAAAACAAATGTCTTGACATTTTCTTGGCATTTTTAATATAAAAATAATAGCAATCGATTATAATTTTGCAATATATTTCTAGTGAGAGGAATCAATTTTTGCTTTGGGGGGGCATATAATCTTTTATTGAGTGGAGGAGTTAAATAACTGAATATTAGTGAATGAGGTTCCTTGTTTGGTTAATGAATGAACCACTGAAAATCTTATTTTTGTTAAAGCCTCCTTTGAATTAATTTAATTTAATTTATTTTTTGTGGTAACTTATTCTAACCATTAAAATAAACTCATATGTATAGGTTTCTCTCTCCTCATATACATGTCAACACACCATGTCCTCCAAATCACCAACTGTTCTTCCCTACTGTCCAGTGTCACCATTTTCTGTCCCATTTCCACCCCTGTCCCATTTCCTACTGGTAATGTCAGCTCTGTTGCAAGTATCCAACGGTTGGTTTTATTTCATCTGTTCCTTTGTTTTCTCTATTATATTCCATGAGCTTATCTGGTATTTCTTCTTTTCACTTATTTCATTTAGCATAATCCCCTCTAGATCTATCCATATTGCTTCAAATGACAGGATTTCATCTCTTCTAAGGGCAGTGTACTATTTCTGTTTTATACATGTGGCATGTCTTCTTACCTATTCATCTGATTTCGGGTACTTACGTAGTTTCTAGTTCTTAGTTATTGTGAATAGGGCTGCAGTAAATCTGGGAGTGCGTCAATCTTAGCTAATGTGTGTTTTGTATCTTTTGGGTAAATACCCAGAAGTGGGATAACCAGATCAAATATGACTTCCATTTTCAACTTTTTGAGCAATCTCCACACTGTTTTCCAAAGGGATTGCACCAATTTGTACTCCCACCAACAGTGAAATGTCTTCCCGTTTCTTCACATCCTTGCCAACATTTGTTGTTTTCATAATTTTGGATAATAGCCAATCTCTCTGGTGTAAAGTGACATTTCATTGTTTGAATTTTCATTTCCCTGATAGTGAGTGGGAACATCATTTCATGTGCCTTCTTGCCATCTATATATAGAAATGTCTCTCCAATGCCTCCTCACATATTTGAATGGATTGCTTATTTTTGTGTAATTGAATTTTATGTGTTATTTGCATATTTTAGATATTAAGCCCTCATCAGAAATGTGAAATGCGAATATCAACTCCTTGTTAGTAGCTTGCCTTAGAGCTTTGTTGATGTTTTCTTTCACTGTGAAGAAGCTATTTAGTTTGATGTAGTCCCAGTTATTTTTTTTCTCTTGATGCTGGAATTGAATCACCAAAGTCCACCTAAGTCTGATGTCATGGAATGTCTTCCCTACGTTATCTCCCAAAAAGTTTATGGTTCCCTGCCATGTGTCCGAGTGCATAGTCCATTCTGAGTTAATTTTTGTGAATGGGTGTTAGTGATCTAGCTTCATTCTTTTTGTGGCTGTCCAGTTATCCCAACATTTCTTGAAAGGACTTTAATTACTCCATTGTGTGCTTAGGCTCCTTTGGTGGAGATTAACTGACTGTAAGTGAGGGAGTCGGTTTCTGCTGATTCCATTCTATTCCACTGGTCTGTGCCTCTACTATTATTTCAGTACCATACTGTGTTCAATACTGTCACTGTAGTATAGCTCAATGTCTGGGAGTGTAATCACTCCAGCTTTATTATTTTTTATCATAATTGCTTTGGCAATTCAAGGTCTTTTGCTTTTCCAAACAAATTTCAAGATGTTTTTGTTTTATTTCTTGGAAATAAGCCCATGGCATTTTAATGAGTATTGCATAAAATTTGTATATTGCTTTAGGTTAAGATAAACATTTTAATGATGCTGATTTTTCCCAACCATGAGCAGGGGATGTCTTTCCATCTCTTTGTATCCTCCTCCATAGTTTGTTTATCTTTTAGTTCTTTCAAAATTGAAAATATCAAGTCCTACTGCTAAGGAGAAAAAAAAAAAATTGGAGGCCCCTATTCTCTTAAAAGTCACAGAACACAGAAGGAACTGTTGTGTGTCAAGTTGGTGCATAAAACCAGGAGGGGGAGGATGGCAAGATAAACTCCCCAAATAGTTAAAAATCTGCTCGACAGAAACTTTGATAAATATAGGACAATGCATAACAAGTAAAAATAAGGAGAACCAGTGATGACAGCCTGTATTGTAGCTGTAACCTTCTTTCCTGTGCTTTTCTCATAAAGGTATTCTGGGCTCAAAGAATGACTCGCCCCTTCCTGATCTAAGTTGACTTTTACACGTCTTTCTAGATTTTACTAGAATATGAGGCACAACCATTCTTCCTCAGATATATCAGAAAAAACTGGAAATTTTACTTCTACCATTGTACCATGTGTGAATCTGTAAGGAGGATGAAATTGAGCCAAGGAGTATCACTGCTTATTGTCATCCAAGGTAGCAGAAATGCCTCAGAATCTTCATGAGGCAAGAAAGCAGAAAAACTCAGATGGCAGTACCAGCCTGATCTGCTAATTAATTGTATGGTTTCTCACAACCATTAGCAAATTTAAACAACCTGTTCTTGAAGACTGCAAAGATGGAACTTAAACAAATGTGAGGACGGTCATGGCAGCAGGGAGGATGATGACTGAATCTGCTGGTCAAAAACCTCGGTACAGGTAGTTAAGTCTCACCCTATACCAATGTCTTGAAATTTGGCTCTTAGACATCAAAGAGCAGGATGCTAGAAGCCATCGATGTCCTGGTAGAAGGTGACAGGCAGAGGAACAAAACAGTATTTTATTAACAGGAGAAGCCTCTGCCCTTCTTTAAGGACACCTGCTCCCTTGCTGTCTGGATGGCGCCATTCCTCTTCTATTTCTTTTAAGAAGGATTTATAGTTTTCATTGTACAGTTCTTTCACTTCCTTTGTTAAGGGTATTCCAAGACATTTAATTCTTTTTACTTCTGTTTTAAATGGTGTGGTTTACTTAATTTCATTTTATTCTAGCATGTTGTTTGTAGTCTTTCTATTTGAGGCCCAAAGGGATGTCAGGAGTCCTTAAAGCAGAAGATAGAAACAGAGAAGGAGAATCAAAGAGATTTTAGCATGAGAGAATTAGAATGATGTTGTTGCTCTGAATTAAAAGGATGAGGCAAGAGGCATCTAGTAGCTGGAAATATTGAAAGCCCACATTACAGTCCTCTTGCATAATACATTAGAAAGCAATTACATAAACAGACAAGCAAAATTTCCATAAACTGACAAATAAACTTCCAAATAGTTCATTAGAACATAGTATGAGACAGTTTTTTGAGAAGACCCATAACAAAAAAAGGGCAATGTAGGAAATTAGTGTTATAGAAGAATTTTCTACTTGGAGTGGCTTTAAAGAGCAAATAAACTATAATACAAATTACCAGAGAAAATAAAGGGGCCAGGTGCCCTCCTTGCAAATAAGCAGAAAGGAAATCTCTCTCTCTCTCTCTCTCTCTCTCTCTCTCTCTCTCTCTCTCTCTCTCTCTCTCTCTTTAAAGTGAATTACAGGCAGGAATGTAGGCTAGTAAGCATATATAGAGAGAGAGAAAGAATAATCATGCATTAATTTTACTTAGTTGTTCATCTTGCTTATTGCCCCAGGCTCCACATCTTGAACCAAGGACCTTAGGAAGTATGTGGACTATGCCTGATGAAATGAACCACTAGGCCACCAGGGTGTGCAGGCAAGCTTGTTGTTATGTCATTTATTTTAATTGATCTTCTAGGAAGAATGCTTTTGTGCTCCATGGGAAGAACGTACCTAAAACCTTTCCAGAATTCCTCAAATTCTTAGTTTATCTCCTCTGTAGTATTACAAGTGTCTTAAGGTATGTGGACTTACCAAAATATATCACCACAGTTTTATATTCACACAGATCTTTCCAGAGTGGAATGTCACATGTGAAGTAAGGTTGATAAAATGCGTATGTCTCCCCCACATACTCTCCAAACACAATTTTTCTACAGTGAGAATGATTTTTACTAATGGTTGAAAGTCAAAACCACATAGATATTCACATACACAGCCAATGTATTCCCACATTTCAAACATTCATATCATGTTCTCTCCACTGCATGTGCACTTCATCATTAGCATCTGATGAATTTTCAACATTTTTGTACATTTGTGACTTCTTGCATGTGAAGCTTCAGGAAATTTCTGAATGCTATACAACGATTTTTATGTGTATAAGGCATCTTCCCTCCATGAGTTGTATTTGAGGTTTTCATATATTGTAGCAAAATTTCCATCAAATATAGCTTTACTTGTGGAATTTAATGTGTGTGAGCAACACCAAACCTTCTTGGAACCAAGAGAAAATCACCATCATACTGATTACATATGTTCTTATTATCAGTGTGCATACAAAAACAATTTATTTCATGACTTTCACAGAAAAATACCAAAAATGGGCGATTTTCCTGCATTTCTTACATTCTTATGTCAAATCCTTTTCTCTTTTCCTCACATAATTATAAAAGCAGCTCTAAAAGCAAATATTTAGTTCAGATTACTCTTGAATTATAATCCAGTATGACTGAATGCTAAATATTTTGGATCCTGTACTAAATACTAAAATTCTTGAAGGTGCTCAGGATCTCTGAATGATTGATATTAGTAAGTGAGCCTATTTCTGATATCAAAGAAATGTGTTCATCTCCAATTACAATTCCAGGCTCCTGTCAGTCAACCCTGTCAGGGGGAGGCCACAGAGCATCTTCTTTTGTAATTTCAGTGTCATCACAGGTCTCTTCAGTCCTTCCCATCACACTCTTTTGTGCACAAGCCTCTTTTCTGATCTTGACATCAATTTTGCAATTGCTGCTGCTGGCATCCCCAAACTTTTCATCTGGGAGGATGGAAACCTCCAAAAGCACCTCTGCAGGCTTGCCTTGGTACCCTCCAGGGTCGTGCAGACAAAATTTCCAGGTCATGGCTATTTATTTTCCTCAAATACCTCCTCAGAGCGTGTTGTAAATGCTGAGTTCTTAAAGACTGTGTACAAGAATGAAGGTTTTCCTATACCTTGGTTTACATCATAGGGTTTTTTTGTTTGTGTATTTGTTTGTTTTTTAGCTGTATGAGCCTCAGGCACATAGTAAGGCCCTAACAATAAGCAAGGGTTTTTGTTCAACCCCACGAGGTGTGCAGAGGAAAGGGCTCTAGACTCAGAGTTTCTCCAACTGCAATCCCAATAACTCTCAACGTCTTAGGGTGGAGCACTCAGGATGGGGGCAGAAGACTTCAGTAGGGCCTGGTGTGGCAGCCGCCCCGCTGCTGGTCAGCAGCAGGGTACCCGCTACAGGTGCATCCCGGCCTCGCTACCACTGCTCCAGCCCCGTGGCTGGGACCCCCACAAGTGTCCGGAGTCAGGCTGGAGCTGGACAAGCAGTGTGAGTTTTCACCTGAAGAGATGGGTTGGGGAGAAGTTTCGCCCTGAGGAGGCCAAGTGGGAAGACTGGATGGGCTAGGCCCGGTAGATCATAAATGGCACGTCTGAGTTTTATGTGCCCTGTGGATTAGGTGGTGCCTAGTGCTTAGCACCAGAAGGAGCTCTAGGGTTAGATAGATTTAGCAGCTGTAGCAAGCTAGGCAAAGGCAGAAGTCACTGACTTCTGTATCAGGCCCTGGTTTGATTAAGGTGTTGGAAGTATTGGCAAGGTATGAAAAGTTAAAGAAATTGGTGGGTATCTGGACTCTGGATTACTTTGCTTGAACATGAAATGTTTATACGCAAAGGGATTGCTGTCTAATTCGAACAAGTAATTGTATCTGGGATGGAAAGTCTCTCCCCAGCCAAACCGAACACTGATTATGAAAAACATCATGATATGCAGGGTGTAAAACGCATGACTAATAAAATGGAACCCCTTAACAGCTGATATCATATTAAGGAAACATCATGAAAATGGAGATGTGTAGTCAGGCCAAGGTTGACATAAACACCAAAGTTAATTAGGAGAAGAAGGAAGATGAAACAGGCAAAACAAGGCAGCAATGCATGGCCAGTTCATCGCTTTCATTATGTGTGGCATTACTTAAGAAAGAAATGAGCTAATGTATTTTGGTTTTTCTAAGAATCTTGGTGAACTTTTTAAGATATGGGAGTGTGACAATAATAAAGTGGAACAGTTTTCAGTTATGTTATAGGAGGGTGTGACACAAGCTAAGACTAATTATGTGCAACAAATGGTAATTTTAGTTATAACCATATGGAAGGAGTAGTTCTAACTTGAGACAGGGGTCTGCGTCTTGGTTTCTTGTATTATTCACCACTCCAATTTTTGGACCCTGATCCCCTAGTTTTCTTCTCTTTTTTTCTGAGGAACTGCATTCTTCATTGACAGTCCATAGAATTTTATGTTTTGTAATTTTCTTTCTATTGTTTCTTTATATTCAATAAGAGTGAAACTTTATATAATTCTTTCTCTTGCTTTCTGACTTATTTCTCTTAGCAAACTCCCTGGGTTAAAACATGATTCCTTAGACTTATTGTCAAATGTGCCTTTGAAGACACAGAATTAACTCCCTGAAAAATCAGGGGACACCATATTATGTTTAACTTTTAAGAATTACAAAATTAATTTATCTAATGACCATGCCATATTTTATCCCAAACAACACATTTGTACACTTATGTTGGAGTCAGAAAACAGCAAGGTCGGAGCTGGAGCTGGCGGAACGTCAAGGACACCAGACTCAAGGCACCTGGTAAAGGCCGCCATGTGAAAACACTGACAAAGTGTGTCTGTGACTGTTTGCCCGACCAAATAATATATAGTTATTTTGTTAGAGAACAAAACTGTATAAGCAATCTAATGTAACTATAAACCTGCTTACGTAAGCTGCTTGAAGCAATGCTGTGTATTAACCCAATAAATAAGTAGAAGCCAGGATGATCAGGGCCTTTGGTCCAAGAGAAGAGAAACCATTGGTCCCCTAACCCCTGCTTTCCTATCTTCTTATACTCTCTCTTGAGTATCTCCTGTGGTGCCTTTCCTCACTATCCCTGCTTCCAGGATCGAACTCCTGGACACTCATATTCACATTTTTGTCAGCACTTTTTTATTTTTCAAATACTCACCCAGCATCTACAAGTGTTATCTTTTTATTTTTAATTTTTTAAAGGAAAGTTACATGCAAGAATGTAGGTGAATAGGCAGGAAGGTAGTTATAGAAAGGAGGAAGAAGCATTTTATTTTGTTTTTATTCTGATGTTCACATTGGTTGTTTCCCCGAGACCCAGGACTGAATTCAGGGTTATTTGTCTTGCTTCCACTTTGAAGTGGTTGACCCAAGCTCTATTCCATCACAGCACGCTATAAAGTATTATCTTATTGTGGTTTTGATGAACATTTTCCTTAAACAAATGGGGTTGGGAATATTTTCAGGTGCTTGTTGGTCTTTCTGTAGTACTTTACTATGCTTCATGTAATTTAAAATGTTGATTCAAGACCTTGGCAGCTTTTACATTGAATTTTTTGTCTTTGTTGTTGTAATGTAGGCATGATTCTGTACATGAGTACAACAGTTTTATCAGAGATAAATAATTTGCAAGATATATCTTCTACTCCTTCAATGTTGTTTTACTATTTTATAGTATTTCATTTTGTGCAAATGTCTAAGTTGGATAACATCCAATTTATCTATTCTAATACATTAGTGTCACAGCAGATATGAGGTTGATTGGTCATTATGAAATGCAAGATCATGATGATTTGCCACCATAATTTCTTGAGTTATATAGTTTTACCCTTTAGATTGGTTTTTGATTCACTTGTGTTAATTTATATATTCGCTGTGAAGCAGGGGATCCATACAATTCTTTTGCATGTGGATATCCTGTTATCTCATTAGTATGAGGAAATAGACAGTGGTCATGCTATTTTTGTCAACAATACATTAACTCTAGATGGATGAGTTTATGTATTCTCAATTCATTTCTATTCATTTCTGTCTATACTTACTGATGTAATATACCTTTTATCATTGTACATTTCAGTTACAGAATTTTCTTTTATTCTTTATGTAATTGTGTCTATCACAAATCTCTAGTTGGTGAGACAGTTTTTGTTTATGTCCTCTGCTCGTGTCCATTAACTTGTAGGTCACGTTTAAATCGGTTAACAATTTAATAATTCAAAAGCCTTCAATTTTAAGAATAGCTTCTCTTAATCCATGTTGGTAAGCATAGTTATTTCCTTGTTAAAAAGATAAATGGTAGTTTTTTGGTATGTGTAAAGTGGTCTCCTTTTCACTGAGCTTTTTTATTCTCATTGATTATGATGTTTGTTTAGTTACTGTAATCAACTGATTTTAGTAAAACCGTTGAAATATATGATATGTTACTTTGGTGGCAAATGGAGAGTGGCAGGAAGTCCTTAAATGCCTGGAACCAAGAACAGAAATTTAAAAATAATCAGTGTTTGTCAATTGGCTGTGGGTTGCACCTCTCCTCCATTGCATAGTCGGACCTTTCACTGTTCTTCCAGAGACTTCATTTCCTGCTTGAGTAGATACTGAATGTCAGCATAGGTGAAAGTTCTTGGTCTTCTCTGACATTTCTGTGCAAGTATTCACCATAGGATTGCTATTGTACTTTTGATTTCCCTGAAAAAACCTAAATTTTTAAAGCTCCTATTTCCTATATATCATAATCCCAACCTATTCCTTCTAAGTATTTTTCTGTATATACAATGTGTTTCTATTATTCCCCTTTCCTCAGCCTCCTGTAGCCAGAACTTTACCTACATACATATTCAGCAGAAGTGATTTCAGATGCAAATTAATCTCTTAGAGCTTTGGAGTTGATGAGATATATGAAAAGCCTTGTGCCAACACTGAAGAAGCTATCAGGTAGAGAGAAATAGACATGTGGAAACGAAAATAATAATCCTATTTCTCCTGCAATCAGTGTGTTAACACTGGAAAAGGTTTTCAGCTGAAAAAGCTTCATTTTGAAGCTTTTGATTTGTGAACAGTGTAGGCAGCAAAGGGCAATGGCTTACGGCAATAGCTACTTTTGCTATGTCCTGATTTAATGATTCTCAAGTTGACATTAGATTTTCTATGAATCTCACACAAACCTAAAATCTTTCTGGGAAAAAGGGACAAAAACAGAAAAGAAAGTTCATGTATTTGTTCCTGGCCACCCAGGCTGTCATTCACCAAATACTTTCTGCACTGGCTGTACTGAAGTGGGTGAAATACAAGGTGTGGAAGATACAGAGAGGAGTAGGGCACTACTCTCAACCTAAATCATCTTATCTTTCAATGCAAATAGCATGCCAGTGAGGAAAAACAGCACCTACTCCATACTTGGACAGGGCTAACACTAAATTTATTCTTGGTATAATGTAAGAAATGTTCTACTGAACCTAACTGAACAGGTCTGAAGTTATTGAGCTGACTCCTGAGAACTGTAGGAAACACCTGACAAAACATGAAAGTAAGGATGGATGTACTGCATTTCTAATGAGCCAGTAAATAGTCATGAGATTAATGGAGAAGAAACTCAGGATAAAGGTCAGTGTGACCTCTGAGGCCTTTTTCTTCAATTCTCATAAATGAATCCAGAGATGACTGAGATACAAAGGTGATGAGTAGCTTTTGTACATCTCCTTGGACTTGGAAGTCAAGCCCCTGGTGTTCAAGGAAAGACAGTGAAGGTGATCCAGAGAACAACATACATGACTTATTTAGGCCCCAGGAGTGTTCTGAAGTATGATTAAAAGGCAAGAAATGCACTGGTCATCACAGGGATAAAGCTTGCAATGAATGATCTCTAGCACTATCAAGTTTAATACTATCTGTTTCTATGTTCTTCCATATACTCATACAATAAAATTTTTAAACAATTGACAAATGAACATATTTCTCCTTTGTATTCCTTCTGCTTTCATAGAAATCTTCACTGGGGTCTAGATTTTTCTTCAGCAGTGATATTTCTGCCATTTTTGCCAGATTCAAAGACCTCAAGTTCTCAAAGTTGTTTATCAGTTTCTTTTTAGTTTTTATACAACATAAAACAATTTTCTTATTATAAACTAATCAAATAGTAATGTAAAATAGGAAAATTATCTTGTATATGTGTTCATGTAGCCAAGCACTAGGCTGGGTTGGGAGTAAAAGGGACATATTCTGAAGACAGAGAGTCCCTTTTAGCTACCCAATTCAATATCATAGTTACAATGTGTGATTTTCTTCCCAAAAGCAAGTTACCTTACAGGCTACATATTTTGGACCTCAATGCTCCCTTGCTCAAATCTTGGGCTGATGCATTCACATTTCCTGATTTTAAGAGAGGCTTGAGAAGAGATGTTCCAGAAGAAAAGGTATGATGATATGAATGTAGTTAACTCTACTAAAATGGACTTATAGTTAAGATTGTACATTGGAATTTAACAATGAAAAATAGGAAAATAAAGACAACATGTTCTGGTTTCTGAATCAAATAATCTAAGGGACTGACTTTGTTACACAATCCCTCTTGATCGTAAACTGAGCCTTTTCCTTCTGTTGACCCTGTTCTTGACTTCACTTTTGCTTCATTGATAAGAACTTCCTTAATGACCATTTGAATCTGAAGCATACGATCCTTACTGATATCTTAGCTCCCAAATGAAATGTCCTTACTACAATATAAATTTAATATTCTAAGACATGACCTGGTTTTCAATAATAAAATATGCTGATCATTCTATGGAAATACAGATGGTTTACTCTGAAACTCCTGAATTATTCATTGAAATAACACCTATTATAATCTCTGCAGACATTTTCCCACTATCTGCATGTGGTCTAGAAACAAACAGGATCTTGAATTTCCATAGATATGTTGGATGATATGCTCAAGAGAAGACATGTAAGCAAAATATATCCCACAGTCAGCCTTGTTGATCCAGTTGGGCAAAGATGAGTCAAATGAAGAATGCAGAGTATGGCTGACAGCATGCTTAATTCTTGGGCTCTCCAAACTTACAACTTTCAAGACAAATGGATAGGTGACTTTGGGGGAAAAAAATGTAAAGAAGATCCAAAATCTCTCAATACAAACACTCAGATGAAAGACTACTTCATGGAAGATAAATGTTACCAGAATCACTTTTGTAAGAAAAGTACAGGCAAGAATGAAAGACAGTGGGCAAACAAGCAGGAAGCAAGAGGAGGAAGAACACTATTTTACTTATATTTAGTTGTTCACACTGATTTCTTCCCCATGGATCTGGACTCTAGCCTAGGCTGCACCCTTTGGAGATGATGCACCTAACTTCTACTCTACCAGGGTACACCCAGGTTCACTTTTTAAATCTGTGCTCTACATTAAGTGGGCTAAGCTGTTCATTATGGTCATATCTCTAATGAGTTATACACTTCTAAAATATCTCATTATATGTTTATTGGAACCCAGTGCTGTACCACTTAGTTGCTAGAGGACCCAGATGACTCATAATCTCAATGAAAATGTTGCCATCCATCTTGTAGGTAAACAATAGGCATAAATCGTATTAAATTATCTGTCATCTTTAAATCATAGAACTTGTGTGGTCATTCCATATCATCACAGTGAATATAAATTACAAAAGAATTCACCACGTTATTTAAATTAATAGAATTCCTCCTCAGGTGAATCACAACAAAGGTATTAGGAAGGCTTTCCAACTTTCCTTAATTTTTAGGACTTCTCAGCAGTGTGAGTTTTAATATGTCTGACAAACATACAGGATGTAAGAAGGGCTTTCACACAAGATTAATATTGAAAAACTTCTTTCCTATGTGCATTTTCATATGATTAATGAGAAGAATGGTGACTTCTTGCCCAAATTCTTTACGCTGAGAGGGTTTCTCTCCAATGTGGATTCACATGTGAACTGCAGCTCTCCAGAACACACAAAACCATTTTTACATTCCTAACATTTATCAGGTTTCTCTCTACTGTGAATTCTCATGTGAACTTTAAGTTCTTCAGACCAAGCAAAACTTTTCCCACATTCCTTACATTTATAAGATTTCTCTTCAGTGTGGATTCACATGTGAACTTTCAGTTCTCCAGAAAATACAAGGCCTTTGTCCACATTTCTTACATTTATAAGGTTTCTCTCCAGTGTGCATTTGCATGTGAACCTTTAGCAGCCAGAATGTATAAAACATTTGCCACATTCCTTACATTTATAGGGTTTCTCTCCAGTGTGACTTCACATGTGAGCATTCAGGTCTCCAGAACGTAAAAAAAACTTTGCCACGTTACTTACTTTTATAAGATTTCTTTCCAGTGTGGATTTGATTGTGAACCTTCAGCTCTCCAAAACATACAAAACCTTTGCCACATTCCTTGCATTTATAATTTTTTTTTTGCCATGGTGGTTTCACATGTGAACCTTCAGCTCTCAGAATGTGCAAAAACTTTGCCACATTCATTACATTGATAGGAGTTTTTTTTTCTAGTGTGAATTCGCATGTGAATGTCAATGAATGAAGGGTCTGTAAATGTTTTCCAGAATATAGTACATGCAGAACTGACCCTTCTGTGAGACCAAAATTGCTTTGTTAACTGAAAGCATGTAGCAAAGGTTTTACCACATGTTTCACTTTTAAAAGTCTTTCCAGGGTGTGTTTTCATATGACCACTAAGGTGACACGATTGCGAAAACGCTTCCCCACATTCCTTATATGCAGAGGTTGTTACTCCAATGTGAGCTCCCATGTGAATGCTAAGGTGTACAGAATATTTAAAATATTTTACACATTCCTTGCATTTATAAGGTTTGGATACAGTGTGAATTTGCTTGTGAAGGTAAAGGAAAGATGAAATTCTAAAGGTTTTTCAACATTCCATACATGGAAAGGGCTTCCTATCAGAGTGTGTTTTCCTACATAGTTCAACAGGCTACATGAAGGTTTTTCCAGCAGAGGTTTTATTCTGCAGATAAATGATTCTTCTCCCATACTTATCACTCTTTTTTTAGTTCATTTTCAGTTCTTCTGTGCACCTCCAGGCAGAATGTTCAGCAAAATCCTTTCCAAGATTCTCACCAATAGAGTGTCTACCTATTTAGCATCCTTTCCTAGTGATGAATGGATGAAGGACAGTACAACAGATGTCAGGCTATTGTACCCACCTATCTTAAATAAAACAGTATAATGTCTGTTAAGATTTTACCATGCCTACTAACTCATACATATACTACTTTAGAAATTTCATTCAGGTTAACTTATGGAATACTCCTGTCAAAATTATGAATGAACTTTTGAAATTAAAAGAATTGTACACTTCGAGACATTTGTTTTGAATACCATCTTTATGTTTCAATATGAGGGAATCATCCTTGTTTATATTCAAAGTCCAAGTTGTGAGCAAAGTTTTTGATTAAAAAATAAAACTTTCATATACCAATTATATGGGCATAATTTTTTCTCTTGGGTACGAATTACCAATACCAAATACATATTGTCTGTTCTCAATTTCTAGCTAATAAAACTGCTTATTATTTTTAGTGAGGAAGATGTCAGATATCTCTTTTCAAAATTACTGATCTTGGGCATGTGAATGTCTGCAGCCTCCAGCCAAGATGGGGCCACAAGTAGTGGGGTGCTTAGGAGAGGGAAGAACAAACAAAATAAACGACTGGTACACCCTGGGAGAGTAGTTTTTAGTCAATCACCTCCACAGGATTGAGGATACAAATGCATAAGTACAAGTCCCAGGGTTGGGGAGTGCTGGAACAGTGTGTAAAACCAGTGTAAACAGCTAAATAGAAATAAAATAAAATGCTTCTTTCATCTCTGTCTTACTGCTCTTATTCACCATCATTCGAGTCTGAACATTTCCTTTAAAAAATAAAATATAATGATGCACATGTTGGTGGAGCAAAGGTATGGTCAATTGCCTAAAAGAGCAAGCCACACAGTCCTAGGTTTGAGTCCCATGTATTGGGGAAAACGACAATTGTGAAAAACTAAACAGAAATAAAATTTAAATATTTCTCCTCTTTCTTCCTGTGTGCCAGCCTGCTGACCTTCATTCCTAACTATAACTTTCTTTAAAAAAAAAAAAACGAAATAAAATAAAATGTACTTAGAAGTAAAAACTATAAAATGCTTCTTCCACCTTTCTCTTCTTGCCTGCCTCCTTGCCTTCATTTCTACCTGCACCTTTCCTTTTAAAAAATTACTGATGTTACCATTTCTCTCTGTTTAAATGTCTTCTTCCCAAAATGAACATCCTGGATTGCTGAGTCTTTAGCTTTCAATTGCAATTTCCCATTCTAAATTAAAATAACAATGTGAGAGTTAGGAGAATGAATTATATTCTGATAGCTTAAAAAACAGTAATTTCAATTATTACTACATTGAAGATATTAGTTAAAACAAAAGCATAATTGATGAGGGTATTAGTTTAGTATAATGTTAGCACTGACACACCCTGGTGGAGCAGTGGTTAGGTCAATTGCTTCTAAAAGAATAAGCCACATAGCCCTGGATTTGAATCTCAGGCCCAGGGTGAGCAATCAGTGTGAGCAATCATATAAAAAATAAAGAAAAAAAATCTTAGCAGTGATAACTGTGATATTCACCATTCCATATTTAAATAAAGAGATTAGATATTAGCAGAAGAAGTGAAAAGATGGAAACAAAAAAAGAGGTAGAAAACGTCTGGTTAAATTATGTATACCCAAAGCAAAAATCATTTTATCCTATAATAGTATGTATGAGGACAAAGGAAACTACCTAGAACATTGAAGACATCCAAAAGCATCAGAGATCAAAGATCCCAACCTTCTAAGAGAAAAAAAAATTGCCCATAATCATAATCCAAAGATACTGATCATTTTTTGTTAATGTGGAATGTTGTCAAAATTTCTCACCTTGGATCCTTGGATAACTCTTCTACCTAATATCTTCAACTCTTTAGCTTGTTCCAACCAGCAGATCACACTGGGTTTAAATACTGATATCCTATGTACCAAGAAAGATGCATTAATGGCAAAGACTTCAGCAAAAATTTACAAACTTTCCAACAATCAAATCCTAGTTACAATGAAATTACTACAATTATTACAAAAGATAAAACAAATATTCCCCTCATTCAAGGATAAAATTTGAATATTCCTCCCTGACTCCTGAAACACTTGTTCGCATATATAGGAACACTTAAAAATCAACAAACCTTTACTGTGAGGAGAAATAAAATACAAAATGCTCATTGTCATGGAGAAACAACTACTAGTAGCTGACAAATATTGCTGTCCAACTACAATTACACAGTAAAACCTCATCAGTATGGGAGCTTGGAGGTCATCCTTGAGTGACATTTGTTGGTTAATAACTAGACAAGCTGTGCCTAGAAGGATGCATATGCAATGGGAAGAGTTTACGATTTGGAAGGATGCAATTTCTTCTCACCTGACAAGTATTTGTCAACAAGTGAGTCGCCATATGACTTCTATCTTTTCCTGAGGGTGAAACAAATGGCTTTCAGGTAAAAGACCTGACAATAAAGAAGGTATAACCAAATTAAGATGATCACAATTGCTAAAATCACCTCCTTGCAAATAATTTGAATATAGCTTGATTCTCAAATATTCCTGCATATTCAAGTTCTCTCTCTCACAAATACACACTATGGCCAAAAATGTCAAAGAAGGCCATCTTATCCAAAGCTATATATAGCTTTAATAAAATTCCAAAGACATTTTCAAGAAAATTGAATAAATAATAATTTTGTATAGAACAAAAAAGATTGTATATAAAAAAGCTTCTCAAAAAAAGAGACAGAAAATGAACCAGTCACAGTATCTGAGTTCAATCTATACTAAAAGGAATGTAATAAAAACAATATTGTATTACAATAAAAACAATCAAACATGAGTGGAATAAAATGAAAACCCAGGAATAAAACCAAACCTGTAGGTGCAGTGAATATACAAAAAAAAAGTCAAGACCATATAATGGAGGAAGGAAGTCTATACATCAAATGGTGCAGAAAAACTGGACACCTACCAATAAATATACAGACAGATTATTTGTTAACACCATACCTAAAAAATCAAAGTGAAATGGATCAAATAGTAGGGTGTAAGAGCTGAAATAATAAAATATATAGACAAAAACATCAGAAAAATATTCCATGTCATCAACTCATAGATGCCTTTGGGGAAGTGACACAAACAGCAAGGACAACTAATACAAAAGCAAACAACTGGGACTGAATCATCAAAGTAAAACAGGTTCCACACAACTAGAGAAACTGCTAGTAAAACAAATAAGAAACCCACTGATGAAAGCATATAGTGAGACATTGCGTCACACCAACAACAATGGCATATATCAAAAACTGAAAACAACAAATGTTGGATAGAATATGTACAAAAAAGCAACCCTTTGACACTTTGGCAGCAAGATAAATTAGTACATCTTTAAAAAGATAGTACTCAACAACAAAAAAGAATTGATTGACCATTCAATTGAATGTAATCCCACTTCTAGACAAATGACCAGAGAACATAAAAATACTAATGAGGAAAAAAAACTGCACCACTTTGTTCAAAACAGTGTAATTCAATTAGAAAAGACATGGAAACAATTTAAATATCTTCCAACAGAAGACTGGATAAAGAAATAATGGTATACTCTATGGAAATATATGTAGTTGTTAAAGAAAGATGAAAGCATGCCTTTTACAACCTGGATGGAACTGGAGGGAATAATGCTAAATGAAGTAAGTTACAAAGAAAAGAGAAGTACTGGATGATTTCAATATATTTGGAATATGAAGAAACAAATGTGCTGTGTCCTGTTGGCCTAGTGGCTAAGGCCACAGAATGCAGTCCAAATGCATCCAAATGACCCAGTTTCAAAGCCCAGAGCTGGGGAGAACAATTAAATAAAATAAGTGCTTCTTCCTCCTCTATACTCCTTCCTGGCTACTTGCTTTAATTCTTGCCTATAAGAAAGTAGACAGGCATCTATAAAACTCAGAGGATAGATTACTGGAGCTACGAGGAAGGTTGGGACATTGGGGCAAGGACAAAAAAATAACTCGATAAAATAAAGATGACTTTCTACCATTTCCTTTCTTAAAAAATGCTCTTTTGCAACCCCTCTACATGTGTTCCTTTCTAAAATTAAAGGAGGGATGTGAGCTCTCCTACCCAGCAGGAAAAAAAAAAAAAAACAGTAATGGTTTCATTTTATAGGTGAGGAACTCTTAAGTCCTGAGTAATGTGACTCTTCTTTGGTCAGTGGAACACGATATATGAAGCAGCAACTCTGAACCCTGTTGACATACTAAGGCATGATTAAGAAACCATACCAACAGGTCTATGTGCACACTTGTCTTGGAAATATAGTGACACCATATCATATTTTGCCAACATTCATTTTATGAATCATCAGGAAAGCATCTTTTTCATATAGTTTTTCCATCATACTTTACATCAATTTTCCCACAAAATTTCATGCTGTTTCTTTTATAGGATTTACCTTCAAATATCTGGTTAACTTCTTTGTAATAAAAATTAATCAACATAAGTTGAAAGATTAGCCAAGAAGGTGACTTAATAGGAACAGGTGAGTCTTCTCCCCACAAAGCAATTAGAAATCACGTATTTTGCGGAAATAAGCACTGAGGAAAATCAGGTCTGGAGACTAGAGTCAGCGACAGCATTCACCACTATAAAGGGTAGGCAAATAAGTGGGGGTTTGGAGCTACATTGCAGACTTGGGATTCCCAGTGACGGTAAATTAAAAAGGGGGTGTGGTGGAGGAATGCTGTCTTGGGAAGAACCAGATCTCCTAAAGAGACACACCAATACCATTCCCCACACAGTCTCCAAACCCATAAGCCGAACTCTCAGGCCCCAACACAGGGTCTAATATGCTTTCAAATAAGATCAGGAAGTAAACATGCAACTGTGAATGCTAACTTGAGGGTAACCTCAAAATACATCCCCAAGGAAAAAGCAGAGAGAAAAAAGCAAAAAATTCAACACATAACTACACCCATCTGACCTAAGAAATGAAACAGAACAAAGTCATCATCTGGAGCAACATACAAAATACAAATTATAAAATGACACTAAGCAGCAATATAGCAATAATCACCCTAAACATTAATGAACTGAACTCACCAAGTGATGCAGAGTGAATGAATGGATTAAAAAGCATAACCCAACCTTCTGCTGCATTCAGGAAACCCACCTTTGTCCAAAGATAAATAAAGGTTCAAAGTCAATGGCTGGAAGACAGTCCTACAGTCAAATAGTAACCACAAAGAGCAGGACCAGCTATACTCGTTTTGGATAAAACAGACTTCCATATAAAAAGCATGATAAAGGACAGAGATAGACACTATATAATGATTAAATGATCAGCCCATCATGAAGACATAACACTTATTAACATATATGCACCAAATGAAGGAGCATTAAAATATATGAAGTATTATTAGACCTGATGAGAGACATTGATCACAGCACAATAATAGTGGGGGACTTCAACACATGACCTGCAACAATGGACTAATCAACCAGGCAGAAAATTAACAGGGAAACAACCACTTTAAAAGACTATCTGGAATAGAAATGTCTAACAGACATATACCAATCACTTCATCCAACAAATACAAATTTCACTTTCATAAGTGCACATGGAACATTATCAAGGATAGATCATATGCTAGAACACAAAACATCTCTCAACTAATTTACAAAGATTGAAATCATACCAAGTATATATTCTGGCCACAATTGGCCTAAAACTGGGAATCAACTCAAAAAGAAAGTTGAAAACCCCGAATTGGAAACTCAGCAATATGCTCTTGAATGACTCTTGGGTAAAAGAGGAAATCAAAGAGGAACTTAAAAAATACTTACAGGCACATGAGAATGAAGATACGAGCTATCAGAATCTATGGGATGCAACAAAAGCAGTACTAAGAGGAAAGTTCATCACAATCCAGGCCTATCTCAAAAAATAAGAAAAATCATAAATAAACAACTTAACTCTACATTTAAAATGACTAGAGAAAGAGAAACAAAAACAGCCAAAAAAAAAAAAAAAAGCAGAAGAAAGGAAATAATTGAAATGTGAACAGAAATAAATGAAATAGAAAACAAAAAGACAATCCAGAAGATCAATGAAACTAAAAGTTGGTTCTTTGAAAAAATAAACATAATTGACAAGCCATTGGCTATACACACAAAGAAAAAGAGTGAAAACTTTCATAACAAAATCATAAATGAAAGGGGAGAAGTTACAACAGATATCACAGAAAGTCAAAACATCTTAAGGGATTTCTATGAACAGTGATATGCCAACAAAATGGACAACCTTGAGGATATGGACAGATTTCTAGAAAAGTATAGTCCACAAAGACAATCCAGAAGAATCATAAAACCTGAATGGAACAATCAGAAGTGAAGAAATCGAAAAAGTAATCAGGTGCTACATCAAAAATAAAAGTCCAGGACAAGATGACTTCTCCAATGAGTTCTTCCAAACCATCATAGGAGAACTAATACCTATTCTTCTCAAGCTCTTCCAAAATACTGAAGGACAGGGAACGCTCTCAAATACTTTTTATGAGGTTAACATTATAATGATACCAAAAGCTTACAGAGATGTCATCAAGAAAGAAAATTACAGACCAATATCTCTAATGAACATAGGTGCAAAAATTCTCAACAAAATATTAGCAAATCGAATCCAAGAATGCATGAAAAAGATCATCCATCAGACCAAGTGGGATTCATCCCAGGGATGCAAGGATGGTTCAGCATACATAAATTGGTTAATGTCATATGCCATATCAACAAGAGCAAAGAGAAAAATCCCTTGATCCTAACAATAGATGCAGAAAAAGTTTTTGACAAAAATCAATATCAACTTACGATTAAAAAAGCCCTCCATAAAATGGGAATAGAAGGTATGTACCTCAACATAATAAAGGCCATATGTGAAAAACTCACAGCCAACATCACAGTCAATGGTGAAAAATTGAAAGCATTTTCTTTTTAGCCAGGAAGAAGGCAAGGTTGTCCACTCTCACCACTGCTATTTAACAGTGTACTGGACATTATACTCATCGTAATTAGGCAAGAAAAGGAAGTAAAAAGAATCCAAATTGGAAAGGAGGAAGTAAAACTCATTATTTGCAGATAACATGATTATATATATTGAAAATCCCAAGAACTCCATCAAAAACCTTCTAGAACTCATCAATGAATACAATAACATGGGAAGCTACAAAATCAATGCACAAAAATCTGTTGCATTTTTATATGCAAACAAATGCTGGAAGAAAATGAAAACACAAAAATCACACCATTTAAAATAGAAGTTAAATGAATGAAATAAATGGGCATATACCTAACAAAGGAAGTAAAAAAATCTATGCAGTGAAAACTACAAGTACTTGTTAAAAGAAATAGGTGAGGACACAAAGAAATGGAAAAACATCCTCTGCTCATGGCTGGGAAGAATAAATATCATTAAAATGGCCATCTTTTTCAAAGCAATATATAGGTTTAATGCAGTCCTCATTAAATCCCACAGGCTTATTTTCAGGAAATAGAACAAAAAATCTCAAAATTTGTATGGGACAACAAAAGACCCCAAATAGGCAAAGCAATCATTAGAAAAAGGAACAAATCTGGAGGGAACATTTCCAGACTTTGAACTATATTACAAAGCAATAGTTTTCAAAATGATATGATACTGGAATAATAACAGAGGCACAGATCAGTGGAATAGAACTGAATCAACAGAAACTTAGCCCCTCACATACAGTCAGTCAAGCTATGACAAAGGAGCCAGAAGCATTCAATGGAAAAAGGAAAGTCTCTTCAACAAATGGTACTGGGAAAACTGGACAGCCATATGCAAAAGAGTGAACCTAGATCACGCTCTAACACCATGGATTAGAGACTGGCTATAACACAAGAAACTATAAAGTTCTTAGAAGACAACATAGGAAAGACTTTCCATGACATCAGTTGCAGAGAATCCTTTGGGTACTCAACTCCACCATCAAGGAAAACTAAGACATAAATAAACAATTGGACTACATCAAACTAAGGAGCTTCTTCACAACAAAAGAAAACATCACCAAAGCCAAAAGGAAACCGACTGGGAGAGGATATTTACATTTCATATTTCCAACAAAGGCTTAATATCTAAAATACAGAAAGAATTCATAAAAACAACAGAACAGGCAATCCAATCAAAAAATGAGAGGAGGAATTGGAGAGACACTTTTTTGAAAAAGATATACAGATGGCCAATAGTCACATGAAATTATATTCCTACTTGCTGGCTATCAAGGAAATACAAATTAAAACAATGAGACAGCACCTTACAACTGAAAGACTGGTTATTATCCAAAAGTCTGGAAACAACAAATGCTGGTGAGGATATGGAGAAAAGGAAGCATTTTTGAACTGTTGGTGGGATTGCAATCTGGTGCAACCTCTCTGGAGAACTGTTTGGAGATTCCTCAAAAACTGAAGATGCAAACCCCGTATGGGAAATCCCATATGATCCTGTCATTCTACTTCTGGGCATCTACCCAAAAGATACAAAAGCACCCATCCAAGAGATGTATGCATTTTCATGTTTATTGCAACCCTATTCACAATAGTTAAGAACTGGAAATTACCTAAGTGCCCAACATCAGATAAATGGATAAAGAAGATGTGGTACATATATACAATGGAATCATACTCAGCCTTCAGAAGAGATGAAACTCTGTCATTTGAAGCAATAGGGATGGAACTAGAGGGGATGATGCTAAGTGAAACAGGTCAAAAGAAGAAAGATACAGAGACCAGGTGACCTCACTAATAGGTGGAATGTGAATAGACAAAACAAAGGAACAGAGGAAACATAACCAACCCTGAAACATTTGCAACAAAATGAAAGGGAATGGGGTGGTGGGGGGCAAATGGTGGAGGAGCCCACTGAATGATGGGGAAGAACACTTGGTGAATGGTGGAGGGCATGGTGTGCTGAAATATATCTAAGAAATGGGAACCTATGCATAGGAAATTATTTTAAACAGTAGAATAATTGCTACAATTAAAAATATTTTAAAAATTAATAATGTTAGTTAAAAATAAATAACATTAAGATGATGTCCTGTAATTTTTCCTTAGATTAATGGTACAGGCAGGGATAAAAGTGATTAACAAAGCAGGAAGACAAGAGGAAGAAGCAATTCATTTTTTTGTTGTTGTTTCTGTTCACACTGGTTGTTTACTTCTGTATCCAAAACTCAAACCCAAGTATATGTGGCCTGCCCTCCTTTGGAGGAGATAGACCTAACCCATACTAAATCAGTTCACACATAAGACCTGCAACTTTACGGAGGATATTTCTTGGTGCCCTGTTTTTCATAAGGAATGTTCTAGTGAACAGATTGAAAGCGATAACAATTTGCTATGTCCCACCAACTAACATTAGCAGTATATTTGCATAATCTTCTAGAACTCAGCTCTTACAGAATTAATTCCTGATACTTAGATGTACATACGTTTATTTTTACATATTTAAGGTTTTAGAACAAACAATATCAAGGGCTTTAATGGATGAGTGAAGATAATCACCAACTTATTAGATTTATATAGTTATGTAAGTATGTGTTTTAAGTCACATTGAGTGTTCTTATATTTTATCTAGAGATCAGTGAAATAACCAGTTATAACTGTAATTTGAGTGCCAGTTTTGATTAAATCTAAAGAATTGCTAAGTAGTAAAATTTATGGCTTGTGTGTCTTTATAATTTAATTCATATATTTTAGTAAATGTTATATTTAATTTGGAGATATGTTGAAGAGGGTAAAAATGTAACTCTCTTGCAAGATTGACAACTATTTAAATCAGTATAACTTATATTTTAAAAACATGAGGATTCCTAACTGACACTCTCAGAACTGAAACTACCATATGGTTCAACTATTTCACTTCAATGTATATTTCCAAATAACAAAGACACTCATGAGAGACATGTACATTCTGCATTTCTTGTTGATGCAGTGGTTAGGTCAATCACCTCCAAATGAGTTCAGGTCATATACCCCTGGTTTCAAGTCCCAGGCCTGGAGGGAAATAAATAGTATGAGCTTTAAAATGTTTTAAAAACCCATACGTGTATTCCCGCTTATAGGAGAATTCACAATACTTGAACTATTTGAACCAATTTAAATGTCCATTGAGATATGACTTGGTTAAAAGAAATACAGCAGTTACTGAAAAAGGAAATCTTGTCTTTTGTAACAACTTGGATGGAACATGGATCGATTATGTTAAGACAAATAAGTCAGAAAGCAAGTGAAAAAGTACTGTAAAGTTTCCCTCTTATTCAATATAAGGAATCAAAAGGTAGAAAATTACAAAGCAAAAAATTATCTGTATGAAACTTATCTCAAGAAAATGTAGTTTCCACAGAAAAAAAGAGAGGAAATCTAGGGGATCACGGACGAAAAATGTGAGTGGTGAATAGCACAAGAAATCTGGATGTGAATGTGGAGTGATATATACAAGGGAATGTATCTGTGAACCTATCCATTGGAAAGTTATATAGTATAGTAAACACCAATAAAATAAATGAAATAATTGTATTATAAATTTGTTATATAGATATTACATATCTCCTTTCAATTTCATAATGCATAAAATTACATATAATGTTAGCAGTGTATATATTATAATATGTAACTGATAGACTTCAAAGAGTGACATAGATCTTTAATAATGTATGACTTTAAGGAAATAGAGTAAAAATCTGAAATTCAACATACCCTTGTGGTATTGTGGATAAGGTCACTGGTTGTAGTCCATGTACATACCAAAGACCCAGGTTCAACATATGGACTGGGAGAAGCAACTGAGATGAACAAAGTGTTTCTCCCTTCTCTCTAGTCCTGCCTTCCTGCCTGCTCCCCTTCATTACTCCCTGCACATTTTTGTTGGGACAGAGTAACTTTCTGGCTGCTTCTGCAAAGTTTCCCAGGACAGAAGTTCTCACAAGTCAGCAGAGCTACACATAGATAACAGTAGGAAGCTGCTAGCTCTGACCTTCAATGTTGCTATCCTGATGATAGCAGTAGAACTGAATGCCTGCATTCTCCTTTGTTTCATTTGCATCACCTCATTGTGTCCTAGCTCTACAAATAAATGACGGAACCAGGTTTGTGGTCACTGTCTCTGAGAGAAGTATCCCACCTGGCCCCTGCTTTTCTAGATGAATGTTGTTGTCTGTATTCTTTAGGCTCCTGTAGCCCCCTCTCAGAGACCTTCTTGATTAGCCACTTGGGTCATAGCATATTTGGCACCCAACGTGGGGCTCTGAGAATGGGGGGACTAAATAAACAAACAAAAGATAAAGAGAAGGAGAATTCGACACAGAGCCAGCTCCTGAAGGTATGCATACAGTGGACAAGGTACAAGGCCAGGAAGGAATGCATTGTATTTCATTTTTGAAAGTTAGCCTGGTGGAAAAAAATAGGGAATACAACTTCTTCAGAAAGAACCCTCTAGTGCAGATGTTGAAACCTATGTTGTCAGCTAGGGACGACAAAATTCACACTGCACAGACAGAGCAATCAGGTTCTTTTGAGAGAACTCTCTATGGGCAGATGCTGAAATCTATTATATCAACTAGGGACAACAAGATTCACACTGCACAAATAGAGCAATTCTTAAATTTTATATAGCAAACTTGCTCCTGGTTTCCTGAAGAAGGGACCATAAATGAAGCTACTAGACTGAAAGTGGGACAGCAGTTGAGAGACCATTAAGCTGCTGGGAGTCCTCAAAGTATTCCTATTATTGCTTTTACTCTTTGGACTTTAATAAGGAAATAATTTAACCCTAAGAGAGAGGATTTAAAGACTGTAGACAAAAGTGGTTCTGTACTGATGGCTATACAGGGCTGTTCTCCATCCACTGCCAGAGGGGGAGAGAGAATGAAACATTGCCCTCTGACAAGGCTAGGAAGCTAGAAGATAGGGCTCTGCCATTTGACAAACAAAAGCAGGCTGGAAATTCTGGTGACTAAAAGGAATTCTTAGGGGAGAAGGAAGACCCTTTAAAAGAATCGATAAAGCAATTTTCTTTGTTATCCTTACAAGATCAAGGGCAGCCTACTGCTGCTGTTCAAATTCCTTCTGAAGGGACGGGAACTAGGTCAAAGGTGTCAGCATAAGGGATTTTATCTGAGCTCTTAAGAGATAGACAAAGGGAAATGTCATCTTTATAGTAGTCACTAAGACAAGCTGCAGAAAGAGGAGGGGACAGCATAGATTTTCTATGTACCCAGTAATTGAGAGGCCAGATCCTAACAATCCAGGACAGATTTTGCATTGTCATGACACTATCTCCTCTAAGACACTAAAGGAGCTTAAAACAACGTGTAATATGTATGGTCCCACTTCTCCTTTTAATCTGTCTCTAGTGGATACCTTTGGGTCTAGTATTTGTGTCCTAAGGACTGGATTTTATCCAGAGCCTGTTTAGGGGAGAACATTATTTGATGTGGAAATCAGATTGGTTTGAAGAAAGCAGTCAGCAAGCAGATCATAATCAAGGACATCAGGTACCCATCTCTTTTGAGACATTGACAGGAACTGGAGTCAATGTCACCTAACTGGAGACAAATTACAAACAGCAGAATCCTTAGTAAAAGAACAGTTAAAGGCAGGGCATATTAACAGAGCAAAATAAATGTAGACAGTTACATGAAAGACTGGAAACAAAATGCGTAGAAGAAACACAGATAATAAGATCAAAGTCATGGACATTAAAGATCTTTGGGACTCAACATGATTAACTAGAAAACAAAAACAAAAACAAACATCTGGGACAATGAATTAAAAAATTTCTGCATAGCAAAATAAACTGTTAAGAACAACATTCAATCAATGGAATGGGAGAAGATACTTGAACAATATACATTCAAAGAGGGTACAAATTATGCAACAAACTCAGGTTGCATTACACCAAAAAGGGAAATTAAGGTTGCATAAAAACTAACTGAACAATAAAGAGATCATCTTAGACTTTGCAGCTAGGTTTAATACAAACTCATGGACTATTAAAAGTAAGTCACATCATCAGCAACACCTATTGAAGGACACAGTCAAATATCATACTGGCTTTGTCAGGCTATGGTGTTGAGTACAGGGGTGAAAATAAGTACCACTATGCTATTGGATTTATTGAGTTAGTTACTCCTTTGGTGCTGGTGATGTTTACCCATGAGAGATTAAATCTTTAAGTTGGTGTCATCTTGTTTTATCTCATCTGAATTTTCAGTTTAAGATATTATGTGAAAATATCAGTTGTGAGTGACATAGTTTGACAAAACTTAAGGAGAGGCATCACTTTCATGACTGCTGTAACTGAGTTTGATGACCCCTTTATAGTAAAGCACTCAAAGTCTTCAAAATGCAAGATCAAGTAGTCAACAGAAGCTGGCCCGCTTTGCCCCAGTTTGTAATTGGTAGTAAGAAAACATGCATTCCTTTTTAGATTTTAAAAATTGATGTAATCATCAGTTATGAGTAGGGCGACATCACAAATGATTTAAATAGCTCCATGTAACACCCCAAAAGATGTCTTGTCTTCCCATTCTTCCATCCTTGAATGCTTCTCCTCTGACTTCTTTCATCTATCTCCAAAACTTTTCATTAGTCTCTTATAACAAATAAACATTTAATTTGATGTTTGTTGTAGAGACACGAAATTCACCTCTCATAATATTGAAGGTAAATTTATATATAACCTCTTCTGAAACAGTATGGGCAGTCCTCAAAATAATCTAAAAGGTATGTGTATCCCTATGTTCCTAATAGTAGAATTCACAATAGCCAAGACACAGAATAATGACAAATACCAATTTAGAGAAAACTAGAAAAAGAAAATGTGATGCATTCTATTTAAAGGAATAGTATCCAGTTATAGAAAAACATAAATTGTTTTTTATGCCTCGATTTAATAAAATTTGGGCTATTATACTACAAATCAGGTTACAGAAAAAAAAAAAAAGAAATGCCAGTGTCATTCATATTTGAAATACAAAGAAAAAAATGAAATAAAAAACCAGAATGATATTGACTCTGAAATAAAGGATGTAGTTATAAGAGAGGAGAAAGAATGTAGAATACCTGGGTGAACATGAGTGGTGAATGACAGTATCTCTGGTGTAGCTGCAGTGCAATAAACACATGAAGAGATTTGTGAATGTGTTCTCTATAATTATAATAAAATGAAACAGGAAAATATAGTAAATGTATATATTTTAATATATAAACATAGTAATCAATCTTATGACAAATCAAATCTGTATCATATAATACCTATATGAAAAGTACTCACTGAATACAATCTAAAACAAAATTTAGATTTCAAGTCAAAACAATTATCACATTTGATGTCTATTATAAACTGAAATAGAACAAAGATTTAAAGTTTCTATGAAAGTATAAATGACCCTATATAGCCAAAGAAATCATGAAAAAAGGAAAACTGAATCATAATATGACAATTTAAACAATATTCAAAGGAATGGAAATTGAAACTGTATGGTAGTAGAATAAGACTCATGGATCAATGGAATGGATGTTACCCCCAAAATAACAGATACATATAGATCTATATTATATCTATATTTCCATATATATAGATCTCTAGATATCTATAAACAAATATACATGTATATATCTACATATATCCATCTATTTATGCAGTTAATTTATGATAAAAAATTCAAAAGCATACAGTGGTGAAATAAAACCTTATCAACAAACAGAAGATGTTAAAAAACTCAGCAGACATCAGGAAAATTATGAATATAGATCACTCCCTAATCACCATAATAACAAATATTTCAAAATAGATTGGATACTTGGATAGAAAGCTGGGGGCCATAATATATATAAAAACATAGGTAAAAGTTAACAACACATATAAATTAGAGATGTCTATGGGGACTAAGTGCCAGCAATGAAATGAGAAAAAATAAATAAAGAATTGTGACTACATCAAATTAAAAACACTGCACAGAAAAACAAATTACCAAGGAAATAAAGACAGCCAGGAGGATGGAAAACATTTGCACAGCACATATCTAACAGGGGTCAATATATAAAATATAGAAAAGACTTATACAACTAAATAATACTCAAAATATAATCTACAAGATATTGAAAAGACATTTTGCCTAAAAGGAAATAAAGATGATCAATAGAATACAAAAAAATCTGGGGTGAACCTTTCTGGATCAGATGGCTGAGATGGTTGAATTGAGATTGCCTAGGTGGGTCAAGGTGAAAATAAACCAAAATTTAAAAAAAATGCTATTCCTCCTCTCCTTTCCTACACCTCCTATCTTAAAAAAATGGTTTTATCACTAACAGTTAGGGGAAAGCAAAGCACACCCAAATAAATATATCACCTCACACATTTCAGCAGTCTATACATAAATGAAGATTTAGTGTTGCTAAGAATGTAGACAAAAGGGAACCCCTTAAACTTTTGGTGGGAATGTAAATTGAAAAAACTGTGTAAAACAGTATGGACTCTCCTCAAATAACACTATTGTAAAAACTCAGTTTTCAGACAGGTATTATGTGTATGGGACACCACAGGAATTCTCATCTGTGAATCATCCCATATTATAGATGGAACTTAATCTGATAAAATGATACTCTGCAATACTGCTGGTATTCAGGTTTTAAGCACAGCAATAGAAGTGAACATTCAAGAATGCAGCAGAACTCCAATTTCTAAGATTTTCCTGTACTGCATGAAATCCTTTATTTAAAAATACATTTAAAGAGCAAAGTGAAATATACTGCATATTCAATAATAAAATGGCTTCATGGCATTCCATTTCTAGGTTCTCAATAACTTGTTTTAAAAATTGCCCGTCTTTTTGAGAATTGGACTTGTGTAGTCCTTTCTTATCTTAAAAGACAATGGAAACAATTTCCCAATTGTCTTACATTAAAAGATTCCTCCCCAGGGTGAGCAGTCTTATCACAAAAATGGTATTGGAAAACTTGGTTTCTCCAACATTCCTACCTCAATTAGTGCTTCGCACTAGTGTGAGTTCTAATGTCTGTAAACTTTATATGATGTAACTAAATCTTTTCAAAGTCTTTACATTCATAAGAATTTTGTCCAAAGTGAACTTTCATGTAAACATTCATTCCTCTAAAGTGAGGAAAACCTTTAGGACACTCCTCACATCGACAGGGTTATGGTCCAGTGTGGTCCATGTTAAACTTGCGTCAGAAAGCGCAAAACCTGTTACATTCCATACACTGATAGTTTCTCTGAGTGTGGGTTCTCATGTGACCATTTAACTGTTCAAAACATACAAAACCCTTGCTGCATTTCTCACATTGATAGGGTTGCATTCCAGTGTGGATATGCATGTGAACCTTTAGATATCCAGACTGCACAAAACATTTTCCACAATCCTTACAATGATAAAGCTTCTCTCCAGTGTAGAGTCCCATGAGTACTTAGATATTCAGAATGTACAAAAGGTTTGCCAAATTGCTTAAACTGTTAGGGTTTCTTTCCAGCATGGATTCCCAAATGATTCCTCAGAGGTCCAGAACTTGTAAAATTGTCACATTAATTATAACAGGGTTTCTCTGCAGTGTGGCTTTGCATGAAAATCTTGACTTCCAGAATTTAAAAATTCTTAACCACATTCTTTACATTAATAGGGTTTTTCTCCAGTATGGAGTCCCATGTGACGCTTCAGCTGTCCAGATTGCACAAAACCTTTCCCACATTCCTTACATTGATAGGGTTTCGCTCCAGAGTGGATATGCATGTGAATATTCAGATTTTCAGAATGTGAAAATCTTTTGTCACATTCTTTACATTGATAGGGTTTCTCTCCTGTGTGGATTCCCATGTGACACTTTAGCTTGTCAGAACATAAAAAAGTTTTGCCACATTCCTTACATTCATACAGTTTCTCTACTGTGTGGATTCCCATGTGATTCTTTAGCTGTCGAGAATGTACAAAAGCTTTGCCACATACCTTACATTGATAGGGTTTCTCTCCAGTGTGGTTTCTCATGTGACTCTTTAGCTGTTCAGAACGTACAAAAGATTTGCCACATTCCTTACATCGGTAAGGCTTCTCTCCAGAGTGGATATGCATGTGAATCTTCAGATTTCCAGAATGTAAAAATCTTTTGTCACATTCTTTACATTGATAGGGTTTCTCTCCTGTGTGGATTCCCATGTGACTCTTTAGTTTGTCAGAACGTACAAAAGCTTTGCCACATTCCTTACATTCATAGGGTTTCTCTCCTGTGTGGATTCCCATGTGACTCTTTAGCCTGTCAGGTCTTACAAAAGCTTTGCCACATTCCTTGCATTGATAGGGTTTCTCTCCAGAGTGGATTTGCATGTGAATCTTCAGACTTCCAGAATATAAAAATCCTTTGCCACATTCCATACAATAATAGGGTTTCTCTCCAGTGTGGATTCGCATGTGAACTTTCAGACTTCTAGAATATAAAAATCCTTTGTCACATACTTTACACTGATAGGGTGTCTCTCCTGTGTGGATTCCCATGTGAATCTTTAGCTGTTCAGAATGTACAAAACCTTTGCCACATTCCTTACACAGATAGGGTTTCTCGCCAGTGTGCATTCGTATGTGAATCTTCAGACTTCCAGGATGTAAAAATCCTTTGCCACATTCCTTACATTGATAGGGTTTCTCTCCACTGTGGGCTCGCATGTGACTCTTCAGACTTTGATAATGTAAAAATTCCTTACCACATTGCTTACATTGATAAGGTTTCTCTCCTGTGTGGGTTCCCATGTGGCTTCTTAGCCGTCCAGAGCGTATAAACCCTTTGCCACATTCCTTACATTGATAGGGTTTCTCTCCTGTGTGGATTTGCATGTGAATCTTCAGACTTCCAGAATATAAAAACCCTTTTCCACACTCCTTACACTGATAGGATTTCTCTCCAGAGTGGATTTGCATGTGAATCTTCAGACTTCCAGGATGTAAAAATCCTTTGCCACATTCCTTACAGTGATATGGTTTCTCTCCCATATAGTTTTGCATTGGAATGTTAAGTGGTTCAGAATGTTTAATGTCTTTTCCACATTCCTTATACTCGTAAGGTTTTAGGACAGTGTGAGTTTGATTCTGAGGGTGAAGGAACGAGGAACTGCTTAATGATTTTCCTAATTCTTCACAAAGAATGGGTTTTCTACCACACTGTGTTTTCTTAGGTTCAGTAAGATCAGCAGGCTTCATGAAGGATTTCACAACAGAGGTTTTGTTCTGTACAATGAGGAAGCTTTTCCCATACTCATCAATACTTATAAAGCTTTCTTCATTTTCAGTTGTGTTGAGTGCTTCCAGGGAAGAAGGTTCACTGAAGTATTTCCCAGAAATCTCACAATCATAGAGTGTCCACTTATTCAGAATTCTTTCCTATTGATGAATGGGTGAAATAAATACAAACATGTCAGGCTGTACATTGAACACATCTGTTCTAAATAACAACTTTAAAATACTGGTTAAGAATTTACCATGCCAATTAACTCATACATGTGCTATATTAGTGATTTGTTTCAGGCTGACTTATAGAATATTCTCACCAAATTCTTAAGCAATCTTTTGCAACAAAATTATTTCTATATAATTTGAAATATTTGCTTGTTTTCAATACATGATTTCTATTTCAGTATGAGGGAATCATCTTTGTAGGAATACTTAAGCCCAAGTTGTAAGTAAACATTTTATAAACAAAACTATTTATATTCAGAATATGTGCCCCACTTTTTTCTCTTGGATGACAGAGACCTTTATTAAACATATATTCTCACATTAAGCCTTATAAATCTGCTTATCATTTTCAAAGTGCAACAGGTCAAATACATCTTAAAAATTACTGAGATTTCCATGACATGATGGTGTAAAGGTTCATCAGAGTCCACATACATCCCAGGTTCTATTCCTTATATCAGGGGCCAATAATGAAACTGACAAATGTAAAAAATATATAAAGTGCTTCATCCTCGTTTCTATTCTTCCATCCTTGCATCTGCTCTCCTTCATTCCTGCCTGTACCTCTTTTAAAAAACATTACTGATCTGGTACACTTCCTAGTGTTCGAGTAGATAAATTCGCAGTCTCTACCCTGTATCATTTCAAACCCTGGGTTCACATCATGAGATGGGCGGGCCAAACGGTGTTGGAGAAAGGAGAATAACCAAATGAACCTCTAAGTATGACACATAAAATGCTTCTCCCACCACTCTCTTTCTTCCTGCCTCCATACTTGCCTTTATCCCTGACTGCAGCTTTTCTATTAATTACCTTACCCTTTCTCTCTGTTTAGAAGTCTTCCTCCCAAAATGAGTATTCTGGGTTGCTGAGTCTTTAGTATTCAGGTGCATTTCCCAATCTAAATTAAATGACAACGCAAGAGTTGGAGAATGAATTTTGTTTTGGTAATTTAAAAACAGAACATCATTTTAATTATTTCCATATTAAATATACTAGTGAAAATAGATATGTGACAAAACGTTTTTCCTATGTTAATATCTCAGCACTGATAACTATGATCTTCATCATTCCCTACTTGATTAAAATCAATTCTATCAAGATTAGATGTTAGAGGAAAAAGACATGATAAAGTTAGAGAAGTAGGAAACTTCAGGAAATTACATATACCAAAGGCTGAATATAAAAGATACAAAGATCATTACATCATATAATAGGAAGTAGGAGGTCAATGGAAACTACCTAGACTCTGAAGACATCCCAAAGCATCAGAGGTCAATTATGCCAGTATTCCATGAGAAACAACTTTTTTAAAAGTTGCCCTTAATTACAATACAAACACACAGATCATTACATTAACCTGGTATTTTCTTATCATCACTCACCTTGGATGACTTGTCTCTCCACTGTCATCAACTCCTTATCTTGTTCCAACCAAGCGATCACATTGGGCTTGAATACCTGATGCACTATGTACAGAGAAACATTCATGAAAGGAAAAACCATAGCAAAAGTTGGTAAGCTTTCCCATCAATGAGGTCCTATTCTTATAACAAAATTACTAAAATTATTTCAAAAGAGAAAACAATACATTTGGACCCTCTTTCCAGGCCTCAATTGAATATTTTCCCTGTTTACTGAAACACTTGCTCACACTTTTAGACAGACATTTACTGTGATGGGAAATAAAATATAAAATGCTGATTCTCATGGAGAAATCACTACCAATGTTTGCCAAAATTTGTTTTCCAAGAGAATCATGTCCCACGTCATTGTTAATACACAGAAGACAGGGTCACATAGTCAAAGGTGCATTCACTATATTAAAAGTAACATGTAGGAATGCAGATATAATAAAGTGAGGCTGGGCTTGTTCTGGTCGGGTAGTGATTTGGTTCACTGCCTCTGGTGGATGAACAGTTCACATACATCCCAAAGATCCAGTTTTTCTACCCAGGACCAAATATAATAATCAAGATGAACAACTAAATAAAATAAAATACCCTTCCTCTTCTTTCTTCCTGCCTATCTCTGCTGCTTTCACTCTTACTTACATGATTCCTTTAAAAAAAAAAGTTAGGATAACAATATTAAATGATAATCACAGTTTTATAGAAACTCACTGGACTAGAACACTTAAACATGGAAGTCATGGATATTGGCTTCCACTGTGTTCATATGAGAAACCACCCATCCTGGAACACAGAAGTGCAACACATATCTGCTCCATAAAAGGTAGTAAGTATGACAGCAGCCTTACCTACTGAGGTCATGTTCTCATAGTTCTCCAGCATCACATCTCTGTACAGGTTTCTCTGAGAGGGATCCAGCAATGTCCACTCCTCCTCAGTGAAGTTCACAGCCACATCAGAGAAGGTCACTGAGTCCTAAGATAACAAACACATAGCTGTGTTGAGTGCACTATCATCTGCAATGTTTACTTGGAAATAAGAACAGGATGCTCAAAGACAAGAGGATTTAATGGTCCAACATTTTCTGCCATAGGATGTAATGCAGCTACAAAATCTATCTATGCAAACTCATGTTGTTTTTCCTTCAGCTTTTATTTAATGAGTTTCACTTGACTATCTCACAACTGCTGGACTAATACACTTATCTTATTTCCCCCTACCAGGACAAGTCTAACCAAGTAGATACTTGTAAAGTTCATTAATGAACTGATTCTTTAAGAAAGGCACATCTTCACATTTAACACCATATCTGAGTATTTTTAAAAATGAAATATTCACCCCAATAACTAGATTATTAGAATTTAATGATTAAAATATTAAAATTAGACTAAACCTTCATCAATATGGGAGATAATATCTTATTCTTTGAGAATACTTTGTTCACAATAACTATGGACAAGTTCTACCTAGAATGCTGATATACCAGGGGACAGAGTTTATCATACTGTAGATATAATTCCTTCTCACCTCACAACTATTTGTCAAAAAGCAAGTCAACATTCTTGCGGCTTCTGTCATTTCCTTAAGATGATAGAAATGATTGTTCTTCCTCAGGGAAAATACCTAAACAAACATAAGGAAGTTATCAGCACCACAGGATGATCGTAATTCCCACGTTCACCTGCCTCGAATTGATTACATTATAGTACTTTCGAAATACTCCTGTATATTCACGGTATATATAAGTACTCTGGTCACAAACAAAGCTGTACTCTTACCCAATGCAAATAAAGAATTAATAAAATTACTAACAATGTAACAGGGAAGCAAATTTTTCAAGCTAATTAAACAAGCAGTACTAAATTTCATATGGAATCAGAAACACATTGAATCAGAACACATTGAAAAATGGAGTATCCATAATCACTGACTTCAAACTGCACTACAGAACCATTCTCATAAAAATGTCATTTGAACAGAAAGGGAGAAACAGATCAGCGGGGAAAATGTAAGTTCAGAAATAAAATCGTAATTATATTAGGAGTTATGAGAAAGGAATCGGAATCAAGAACATGTTACAAAGGAACTTACATCCATTCATCAAATGGTGCAGGAAAACTGTACAAATACATGTAAATTAATGAGGTTATAGTATTCATTAACAATACACAGAAAAATAAATATGAAATGGATAAAAAGCTTGGCTGAAATATCTGAAATAAAAAACACAGCAGCAAACAACAGAAAAATGCTTCAAGATATAGGGTTCTATCATGTAATACTGACATAGGAAGTATTTTTATATGATATACTTGTACAGAAAAGGAACAAATTTAGAACACACAGATATGTCCCAGTGGAAGAGTGGTTTTGTCAATCACATCTGAAGGATGTAGGCCATAGAATGTGAGTTTCTCAGGGATAGAAATTAGTGAGAACAATTAAATGAAAAATGTTTCTCTCTCTCTCTCTCTCTCTCTCTCTCTCTCTCTCTCTCTCTCTCTCTCTGTCTCTCTCTGTCTCTCTCTCTCTCTCTGCCTCCCATGGATTTCATTCCTTCCTTCACCTTTCCTGTAAAAAAAATTAAAGAGGTACAGTCAGCAATTTTAAAATAGTTTTTGTGTGTGTGCCCTGTGACTCAGGCATTGAGGGGTGACTGCAGCTTTGATCTTGTAAAGTCCCCAAAGCAGGACTACCACAAGGGGCTAGGGGTAACAAGCAAAAATAAATGTGCAAATTAATCAAAATTCTTCCTATTCCCTTCCTTCCTCACCACTCCATTTAATCCTTAAAAGGCTTCTTCCTCATCTCCCCTTCTTCCACTTTATAAAAATGCCTATTCCTATGAATTCCAAAATGATACTGCACATCCTCACAAATTTATCTTCAGAACTCTCATCATTGGCCTGCTCTGCCAAATCAGTCTCCATGGAGACCATAGGTGGTAACAGAAAGAGAAACATTGTTATTTCCTGAGATGAACACAACAGAGCTTTTGGCAACCCACATTCCACATAGTTTCTCAATTCATTATTCTAAGGTCTAGGCATTATCCTGTTATGGCAGTCTCCAGATGGTGAAAATATTGACAGCTGAGCACTCAAGGTAGAGAAAAAGCACTTTATTGCAAATATCAGTGTTGGCCCAGAGATACTGTTACCCAAAGCTAAGCAACGGAGGGTTTAGGGGAGCTCCTTTTATACTCTGATGTACTGATTCATCTCTTTGGATATGTGTGGTTTCTACTGGCAATTCTAATCAGTTATGTAGAGCACCAGAGTAGGGAGGCGATGCTTGCTTGTCCTTGGTCATTTAACAGAATATAGCTCTAGTCTCTGCAGAACAGCACATAGCTATCACCTTCCTAATACAGTAACAATCCTGGCAGACTAACTTTTACTCTGGGGTCAGGGAAAAAGTCTTCTACCACAATCCCAGACACTGAAAGTGCCAATTTCTAAAAGGAGTCAAACTGGACTTATTCTTTGGGACTTAGCTTCAGGGAATCAGTGTTCAAAATCAGACAGAAAGAATCTCAAGGTGGGCTGCAAAAGCATGTATGTTAAAACAAACATTTGCTAAGATTTGTCATTACACCAGCAAATTTTAATGGAAAGTACCTTTTCAATGTTAAGCTGCTGATTATTACCAGATTAATTTTACATTTCATGAAAAAACACATGTCTATTTTTTCTGACATCACTTGATTCACATTATTTGAACAGGTGTCACCTATTTCTTGTCATTTTATACTGAAGCTCAGTTTCTTCCCTCAGCATATTTCCAACTAAATCTCTCCACTGTAAACTCCAGGAAGAAGCCTAAATGTACTCCAGTAGGTACTCTAGAATAAATTCCTTTGACAATTTTCCTAAAATACAGAATGCTTTTCTCACCTCAGATTCCTATGTTTTCCATCATGACTAAGTCCTATGGCATATTTCTATCTTTCATTTTTCTTCGCAGTTTTAGTTTCTTTCTTTCCTTTTTGAAGAAAACATGCAGTCAGGAATGAAGGCAAGTAGGAAGGCCTGAAGGAATAGAAAGAGGAGGAAGCATACTTTTATTTTCATGTAGTTGTTCACACTTGTTGGCCTCCCTCCCTCCTCATCACTATGACTTGTTTTTTAAATTCAAACTATGGGCATGGCCTGATGGAGCAGCAGTTAGGTCAATCACCTCCAAAGGAGCAAGGCACATGCTCCTTGATTTGAGTCCCAACCTGGGTGAAACAACTAGTGAGAAAAAGAAAGAGAAAGAGAGAGAGAGAGAGAGAGAGAGAGAGAGAGAGAGAGAGAGAGAGAGAAGTTTCTTCATCCCCTCTTCCTGTCTCTACTAACCTTCATTCCTGCTTACACCTTTCCTTTAAAAAAAATTGACACTATCTTAGCCTATAACTATATGTTTACATTCACTTTCTCATTAAAAAAAAGAAAATACTGTACATTATTTTAGCTATAGAACAGTCATCAATTTTAATGAATCTATGTTTTTCTGTTTTATTCCACAGTTTTAATTTTACTAAATAAAGTTGTGCAACTTTTTTTGAAGTAACCTCTATTCGAGCATGCAAATATTCCAAACTGGAGATATTTCTAATAAATTAACCCATGAACAAAATGTTAAAGCTTGTTAAAATCCTGTTAAAGTGTATGCTTTCAGTGGAAGAAAGAACAATCAGAGAGGATCTCTACAGCAAAAAACTTTTAGGTCTGGCACTTGGGAGACCTGTGCAGACAAGGCAGCAGAAGGATCAGCATATTTCAAAGGGAAAGAGACCCAAACAACCCTTTCTTCCTTTCACCCACCACATCCCACCGGAAGCTACCAACATACCCAGAACAAAGGTTTCAATTCAATAGTCACATTCTCTCCAAATACCAAAAATAGTTATCATGTATCTCAACACAGAAGCTTGTGTGTAAAGTGACGGCAAAGCAGTTTGCATAAAAAATGTTTAAAGATGATTTTGTGGTTTTGTTTGGTGTTTTGTTTTAAGGGTGTAGTTCTTATTTCAGTAATCTGAAATCAACAAAGAAATGGTCATCTGATGAAATATCAACAGCTGACCCACAGTAAAATTTGAGGAGCTCTAAAATATTTTTTTAAGTATATTTATCAAAATGTCACTGCTTCCTCCCTCACAATTTGATTTTTAAACTTTAAAAAAAAATTTAAATTTATTTAATCCTAAAAAGTAGACAGTAAAACAGCTCTTGGAAGAATTTACAACAAACTGCACGAGAGCCTGGGGAGACGAGGGGCTGGAGCTGGGCTGAGACCAGCAGACTAGGGGGTTTTCTCCTTGTATCCTCACTGTACATTGGTTTCCTTTCTTAACAATCAGATCCATCTAGGTTGTGGGGATAATGTCTTAAAAGATAGAAGCTAAAGTGTGCCCTGGTGAGCAGGGAATAAGTAGATTGCCTCCGGCAGAGCACAGTCTACATATAATCCAAAGACCAGCTTTCCTGACAAAGACATGGGGGTGTTTGGCTGGGAAGAATCAAGATGAACTAAAATAAAATAAATTGATTCTACCTCCTCCCTCTTCCACCCTGCCTGCCAACTTACTTTCATTGCTTCCTACAACTTACTTAAAAAAAAAAAAAGAGTAATGAGGATATTCTTCTAAAAAAAGCAACATCAACTTAAACATATAGTTTATTTCTTTGGATTCTCTATAATAATTCTAGACATGTTATTCTACAATTGATTCGGTAACTATCAAATATCACAGGACCTATGTAAGGACATCATTAATAAATAGCAGCTGAAATGTCTATCTGTCTTTTGAACTGAGAATCTGAGACATACCTAAACAAACATAATGGAATAGAAAAGGTTTCTTAACTGCTGGGAATTCACAAGTGTGGTACAAATGTAGGTAATGTTGATGAGGAACAACATAATTGTCCATCAAAATATCACTGCACAACATGCCTTGATGAAGAAGATAATTCTCTGGGTGTAATACACATTTCCCAAGGATTCAGGTTCAAGACAGGTGGCTGGGGAGAACAACCAAGATAAACAACTAAAAATAAGAAATAACTATTTCTTCCTCCTTTCTCTTTCTGCCTGTCTACCAATTCACCTTAATTCCTGCCAACTCATTTCCTTTAAAACATCACCCCACAATATTTAAATTGAAGGAAAACTATGCATTTAAAATAGGTATTTCAGATTATCTCAATCTTAATTAAGAAATCAAAGTTAGCATCAATCACACGGGAAGGACATACATTTACTTTTCCCGGATGGAATATAATTTAATGCATGTATCATCTTCACTGTAATCATCTTCTGAAGCCTGGGCACCAGAAGTTAGTAAACCTTGGCAACAGGGCTGTTTTGTGAATAAAATGCTTTTTTTTTAAGGAAAGGTTGAGGTAGGAATAAAGGTAAGTGGTAATCAGGCAGGAAGAGAGAAAAGCAATGTATTTTACTTTTATTTAGTTGTACATCTTAGTTGTTCTCCCAAGCCCAGGATGCAAAACCAATTCAGGATGTATGTGACCTACACTTAGGCTGATGTCAGCTGAGCAAACCACTACTTCTCTAGTGTGTGCCTGTGAACAAAGTGTTATTGGAACACTATTCCCATTTATTTATGTAAGTCACTGGCTGCTTGTCCACAAGGGCAGAGCTGACTAATATAACACCACACACTATACAACAACAAAAAAACTGACTGGTGAACAAAGCTGGCATCAGGAGGGTTGCCATGGAAGGTCAAAATCTAGGTACAGTGCATAATAAACCTAGGATATCCAATAATTCCTTGATTTAACGAGTAGCAGCTGAATCCCTAAAACTACAGCCCAAACTGGAAATTGAAATCAGTATATACATAGACCTGGGCAATTAAAATGACTTGCTGGTCAACAGAAAATTGTACCTTTTGAAAAAAAGCATGCTACTCTCCGTTCTGTTGCCAAGTAACAGTTCACAGGAAATAAAAGAGAAATATTGACTGTAAAATTAAACTTTAACTTTCTAAAAGAAGAGCATGACACTTAACAACCTCAATAGGGCAGGCACAACCTGGTGGCTTAGGGTAAAATCCTGCACCTGTGGCCAGTGTAGTTGACATGTATCCCAAGGAACTGAGTTGACAACTGTAGCTAGATGGAGGGGGTGCAGACTGAGGTGGAACCAAGATAAACAACTAAATATAATGAACAGATGATTCTCCACCTTTTCTTCCTATATGCCTATTCACCAATATTCCTGCCTGAAACATTGTTTTAAAAAATGAAAATAAATTTTAGGTGTGGTTACACTTGATCGATTAAAAAAACACTTCGAGAGGAAAAAAAAAAAAGACGACTAAGCCTTAATCAAAAATGAATATTATAAATGCTTTCTAAGACTGACATAACCCATAAGTCCTCTCTCCTACTGTGAGATCAACAAAAAATTTCTCACTCAAAAGTAACTCAACTCAAAAGAAACGAAACTTTAATCATAGGACATCAGACCGTTTCAGGAATTTCCCCCCAGTTCTCACACAAACTGAGCTGGACCGCTAGGACCCTGAGAATCGGAGGGTCTGAGCAACGTGAGTCTACAAGCGGAAATGATTTTCTACCGGAAAAAAACAAGTCACAAAGTTTACTATGAAGACTTGATATTCCACCCACATTCCAGGTTCCGAATACAGGACCACGGGCCTTACACACCTGGTCCTTAGCCGCCTGAAGTGCAGCGGTGCGACTACCGTGGAGAATTTAAACAAAGACGCAAACAGACGAAAGTACCTAGCAGACAGCCTTTTAGTGCCCGTGCCCCAGCAGCGCCGCAGCGGAAAGTAAAAGCGGGAAGCCAGTCTCTCTGAAGGCACCTCGATTCCCGTAACCACTCTGTCCTCCGACCTCCACCCCAGAGTCCCCTTCACCTGGGTCTTACCAAAAACCGGCACAAACACGCGTGGATCAGAGGGACTCACAGATCCGCGTAAGAGAGAATGGCGGCGGGAAACGGTGACAGCACTTCCGCTTCCGCCCGGGGCCATAAGGGGCGGGGCCGCTGCTTGACAGCCGAACTCTGGTACTTAAGGCACGTAAAGTACTTACTCTCCCTGTGGTAAGAGTTCCTGTGGTCATTTCAGCTCTGGGGCTGAAGGGAAAAAAGATTCAATGACTCAGTTGTGATTAGAAGAGAGCTGTCATCCGGGAGGGGCCGGGGGGGGGCGGGGGGGGGATGTGGGGCGCAGGAACTTGTCTAAGGCGAGTGGGGAGGGAGGAGGAACCAGCTTAGTGCCACTTTTAATGTGGAAGGGAGTGACTGTGCTGGAACTGACCCCACTTGAATCAGCAAATGTTTTTCTAACTCTAAGTTGCCTGTGCCCACAGGGCTACCAAAGATGATGTTCACAGTGAATCAAAACACTGTAACCCTGGTTTAGGCAAAGGGGAAAGGATTTTATTGCAAAGCCAGTCGGCTTGGAGGCAGGAAATACTGGACTCCATGAGGATGGGGTGACAGTTTCAGAGGCCTGAGACTGAGGAGAACAAAGAAATTTCTGTTTTGGCAACTTGATTGTCATGTACAGAAAAATAGGCACCAGAATCCCTCACCTCTGAGTATGTGGTGGGCCATTTTGTCCTTAGCATTCTGTTTCCTAAGTATCGTTTTTCCTTCCAGGATTCTGAAAATCACTGGGAGTGGTCTGTGGCAGGTCAGGGTGCTTCCAATTACTGTGTCCACAAGTAAGGTCCACAGTCCTTTAAAACATCTTTATCAGTTGTCTAGGATACTGAGTGTTGTTTCTGCTTCCTAATTTATGAGGTGTTCATTAGTATTATGATGTATGAAAAGTCTACTGGCTTTCAGAAACTACATTAAAGCAAGGTTTACTGCTTTTTGTTTTAAATATTTTAAATATACTGAGCACACCCTAGGGCTCAGGGAATTCTGTAGCTACAGTTTAGTGTATATGAAGCCCAATAAATGGAGTGGAGATGTGGCAGGGGCCAAAAATGAATGAATGAGTACTTCCTTTTTTCTCTTCCTTCCTACCTGACTGTCTACTTGCCTTGATCTATGCCTCCTTCCTTCCATTAAGGAAACAATAACACCTGTTTGGAAATAGACACTGAATTTAGAATAAAATAAAGTATTTTTCTGCCATTAAATAGAATCAAAGATTGAATGCATAAGAAACAACATTCAGGCCTGTGTCAAAACCCTACTAGAGAGATATAAAATGGTGCAGTCACTTTGGAAACATGTCTGGCCATTCCTTAAAAGTTAACCATAATGCTACAGTATGACCCTGATTCCACTCATAAATATATTCAGCAGGTAAATAAAAATATAAGCATAGAAAAAATACACAAATATTTCATAGCATGATGACAATTAAAAAAAAGAAAATACAAATGTCCATCAACTGACAGAATTATTATTTTCAACAATAAGGAATAAAATAATGCTTCATATTATAACAAATAAACTAAAAATGTTGTGCTACTTGAAACAATAAAATCACAAAGTAACCTGTAACATTTTAAAACATTTTATAAGAAATAATTTGAGTAGACAAATCTAATGAAACAAGTAGTTATCTTACGGTTAAGAGTTTGCTGTATATAGAGAATTGGGGTAATAAAATCTACCTGAAATTGATTATGATGATGGTTTCACAAACTGCTCATCATCACAATAAAATTGTAATTAAATTGAATATATTATACATGAAAATAAATAGGAATATAAATATAAAATATAAAAAAGTTTAATATACAAAAAACCCTAGACTAAACAAAACCAGATATGAATTTTTGATGATCTTTCATAAGACCTATGTAATGGTTGAATCCTGGTGGAGTATCAATCAGGACAACTGTCTGAAATGGAGTACAGTTCACTTACTGCTGGATTTTAGTTCCAAGCCCAGGAGAACCAACTACCATGAAGAAAAAATAAAAATGCTTCTTATCTGCTCTCTTTCTGCCTGCCTTCCTCCTTGTCTTCATTATTGTCTTCAATTTTCCTTTAAAAAATATCTGTGAATTATTTAAACTTTGTGTGAACATACAAATTCTAGGGGATAAAATTTTCTTGAGAGAGTTGTATTTTTTATTCTTCTCTTATTTATAACGTTAAAATATAAGATATTAATTTTCTTCTGATCACTCCTTCACAACTCTGTCACTGTAGAGTACCCAAAAAAAGTCATAATGGTGCAGGGCAAATACAGATTTGGGCAACATGGTGAATCAATAGGAGATGGAACAAGGCCTAGATCGCATTTGGACATTTGAAGTGAGACTGTGACTGTGGATTAATCCTAGTGAATTTAACAAGAGCTTTTTACCCCCCTGTCCCCGTTCCTGGAGGTCTTATAATGCTATTGATAATCATACCAATCCATGGGTTTATATGAGTTCTCCCATCAATAAATTCCATATTTAGTCATCATTTTCTTTTTTCCCTTGGGATAACAAGCTAAACTCAATCATTGTTTTGTTCTGTTCAATGTAGTGACACATATTTGTAATTTTTACTTTTGTCATCAAGATTGTCTACAGTTTCTTCAATTGTCATGTTTGATGTGGTTTTCATAGATGCCCTTTGTGTAGCTATTCAGGTCTTTCTAAATTCATATTTGCTTACATATTTTACCAAATTAGTTCTTGGGCATTAGTATATGGTTTATGAGTCTGTGAAACAGAAAAACACTCTTTTCTGTTAATGTTTCATCTCTTCTTATAGAAAATATTTAAAAGTTAAGTAACCTAAAGAGCCTTGGAATAGATACTTTATAGGAGGATCCCTTGCCTTACAAAATCTCTTTGAACTCTAGATTCCAGAAAGTTTCCTTTATTTTTGCTAATTTTTTATCCTTTTTATAGCAATTTAATCCTTAAACTGCAAGGAAAATATTTAGACAAATTAATACTATTGCAAGATAGTATTTTTGTCTCAAGAAAAGGATACACCAGACCATTATGGACTACGTGGGGAAATACCTGCTCACTGAAGTGGGAGAAGTCAGAATCAGAAAGGAGACTTGATTTATATCCACGTAAGGACTGTGGGGTAAAATTCAGCTTATTTGTCTATATGAAAAATTCCAGTGTGCAGTGGACTCTGGTAGAGATATCACTGTCCCTGGTTGTCCATGACCTGATCCTGGGTTCTTTTAGGGCAAAGAAAAATCTGACTTGCTGTGTGAGAGTTAAAGGATGTAATTGGAGTATTTTCTTGGGACTGGTTTGTAAGTGATAAAAAATATTCTGCCAAGACTAACTTTGACTCTAGATCTGGCCTGGGAGAGGCAGTCTGTCTCCAGCCAAAGACAACAACTAAACAAAAGCCCCTATTTCCTACAAAGTAAAGGATATACAATGGTGAACATGAAGTTCAACACCAAGTTTCCTCTGATGGAAGATTTGATGTGATACAGGGAAGGCAGTTATAGGTAAGATGATCTTCCATTTCTTCATCCAGAAGTTGGTTATCTAGGGAGTTATTTATTGTCAGAACATATGCACAATCATAGAATATTCTACATGTATTATAATGATAATGTTTAACAATAAGGTGATTGGTTAAAATTGAGGTGAAGGATCAGAAAATGAAAAATAGAAAAGTCGAGACATGAAGCCAGAAGCAGAGGGGAACAGGCACAATCTGACAAGCTGGCTATAACAGCAATAACTGGCCTCTTTTGTGTCCCTGGGCCACACCATCACTGGCTGTAGGCCAATCCTGTGAGGAAATCCCTCAGCCCCCACAGGAGTTATTTTTACCACTGAGGACAAGTTCGTAATACAAATGAAGTCAGCTGCAGCCTTGGCCAAAGGATGGAAAACAACCCAGGTACAGCAAGGACCACGTGAGGGCTGCATGGAGTTGTGGGCTAAGCAAGTAGCCAGTCTTGCCACTCAGCACTGCAGGCCCATAGGACACACAAAGTCACTTTTTTATCATATGAAATCTTATACTTGAACCTTCACCTACTCCTTCCTCAGCCAGCATCCTAATTTGAGTGTGAAATACTTAGGCAGGACCACACTGACAAAACAGACCAAACAGGAGACTGACATCTGTCTTCCAAATATGAAACAGGGACAGCATTCTCATGCTGCTGCTAAAGACTTAACCTGACCTCAGTGACTCTTGAAACTTTGTCAAACATCTGAATGATCTGAGGCTGTGAGTCTACAAAGCAGAAAGACTGGGGGACCTGAATGGGGTCACACACCTAATGCCCAGGACCAGGCCAGCTCCAACGCAGGGCCTGTAGAAGAATATTGGGGGTCATGGCCACCCTAGAAACCATGGTGAAACCCTCAATAACAGGAATGGTTGGGGCAGGGAGTCCCATTCCAACTCCTAACCTAGTCCTGCTCCCTGTCTACCTGGTGACTTCCCAGACATACATTTTATATTCATCAGGATTCTCTGGTGAGAACCTAGATACAGGTTTTTAAATCCCAAGTCCATTCAACCTCTATATATGTTGGAATATCCACTGAATTTATACTGTTATAATGATGACTACTGCAAATACTTGTCTTGTCTTACTGGATTATTGATTCCCTGATTCCGACCCTGTGGATTCCTCTAAAACTCTCACTCCCTGACCCAGAAAGAGACTTACTCAAGTTAGAGTGATGCTGACTAGTCGGGACAGCTATTTAGCAACCACAGGTAAGGGCAGCAGCAGCAGCATTTTTATTTAGAAAAGATGAACAAATATGTATAGACATGGAGGGGGTTGGGAGAAAAAGCATAGATGAAAAAGTGGAAAAATTATTGGAATAGCAGCATAAAATAGGTAGCAGAGAAAATCACTGCATTGTATTCTTAATAAAAATCATTAAACCTTCAACTAACATTTCAGGTGCACTTTAAAATTCTGTTAAAATTTTCACTACTACCATAAGGAAAAAGAAAAACTGGCAATAAATTATTATAAAATAGCATAACAAACAAGATGTATGCTAGGAAAATTACTGAGATCTTAATTTTCTTTTTTTTTTTTTTTTTGATGCTTTCACACTCAGGAGTCTTGCTGACTCAAGAGAGATTGATTCTTCTGGTAAAACAATTCCCAGATCCTTATAAACAACTCACCAAGGATTCTCCTTCCACAGGGAGATTTACAACCCAGACCCCAAACCCAGACCCCTCCTTTACAGAACTCACCACTCTGGGCATCAATGAACTTGCACTGTGACTCCAGGGCCATGTACCTGTCAGGGTCAGCCTGTGTCAGGAGCCACTGAAATATTTCAAATGAGCTCATCCTTAAGTAGGTTAAAGGCTTTTGTCCACATGTGCCCTTTGATCTTTCTGCCTCCTCACCAACCCCAGTGCCTCCCCCTACTGTGTGTTCTGCTCTGTTTCCAGACACTGTATGATGAACTTCCTTCAAGATATTCATTTCCATGTCTGCTTGCCTCACCTTAGATATGAAAACAAACCTCGGGTTCCCTAAACACTACAGCTGAGGTTACAAGGCAGAGAGAAATTCATGTTGAACAAAAGCTGACTTTAAAATACAACATCCTGCCCAATGCAGTGAGGCCCAATGGGATGTCAAGGGTCCTTAAAGTAGAAGATGGAAGCAAAGAAGGAGAATCAAAGAGAGTGCACCATGAGAGGACTTAATTGATTTTGTAGCTTCGAAATTAAATGATGAGACAGAGGCATCTAGAGCTGCAAAGATCGAGAACCCATGTTACAATCTACTTTCATTATGTATTAGAAAACGATTAGCTGGTGCACCCTGGTGAAGCAGTGGTTAGGTCAAATGCCTCCAAAGGAGGAAGTCACAAACCATTGTGTTTTATTCCTGGACCCGGGGACACCAACCAGTGTCAATAATTAAACAAAAATAAAACAAAATGCTTCTTCCCCCTGCTCTTCACTGCCTGCTTGCCTCCTCACCATTATTACTGCCTCCACCTTTCCTTAAAAGAAAGAAAGCAATTACCCAAATACATAAATAAAATTTCCCACACTGACAAATGTCCAAATATTTCATAGTTTAATGAAGACAATATGGGAAGTCTTTAGAGCAGATCCATAATGAAAACAGCACTCTATGCAATGAGTATGATACAAGAAATTTCTACTTGGGCCATCTTTAAAGAGCAAATAAACTTCATTACAGAAAATTACCAGAGAAAATTAAGAGGCCATTTGCACTCCTTGCAAACAAGATAGAGAAAGGCAATCTCATTGTTTCTCTTCTAGTAAGACCATGTTTATGCTCCAAGAGAACAGTACCTACAGCCTTTTCAGAATTTGTCACATTCTTAATCTCCCCAGAACTATGTACAAGTGTCTTAAGGGATGTGGACTTACCAAAAGAGATTCCCACAATTTTATATTCATATAGGCTTTCCAGAGTGGAATGTCATATATAAAACAAGATTGATAAAATTTATATACTTTTCCCGTGTTCTCTCCAAATACAATTTTTCTACAGTCAGAATGACCTTTTTTACTAATCGTTAGAAGCCAAAGCCACACACACATTCACCTACACCCTAGATGTATTCCCACATTTCCAACATTCATGTAGTTTTCTCCCAGTGAAATAACCTTCATAGGTTTTCTTTCCACTTTCTGTTGTCAATTCATCATTAATACCTGATGAATTTTTGACATTCCTTGCATGTTTGTGACTCTTCCTACACAGAAACCTTCAGGAAATTTCTGAAGTCTGTCACAGAATTTTATGTACAACCATTTCCCCATAGTGAGTTATATTTCAATATTTTGATGTCTTACTGTAGCAAAATTTCAATGAACAGTAGCTTTACTTCTGGAATTTACTGTGAGGACCACCTAATCTACTAGAACCCATTTGAAGACAATTATTTAACCTAATTAAGTAATGTCTTATTTTCAGTGTGCATACGCCCCCCAAAAACGTTTGCTTTACGTGCATGAAACCCCCAGCGCTGTAAAGAAGCGGGGTGATAGCAGGCCGGAAGGGTCTACAGCAGGTGTGTGCTCCAAGACGATCACGCAGCCCCGCTCCCCCGCTCCCGGGCGTCCTCAACAGACCTGGGTCTGGGTGCAGGAGGACTTGGCCCCTGAGCTAGGAGCCCGAGGAGCGGCGAGAATCTTCACCAGAGATGGCCTGTTGGAAGGGGCAAGGCGGGCTACAGGGAAAGGAGCGGAGCGCGGCCGGGCCTTCCGGGTATGAATGGCCCGTGGGGTTTGAAAGGCGCTGCGGAGCTAGAGGTGCTTTCCCAGCGCCGCCCTAGGAGGGAAGAGCGCTCCGGGCCGGCGTGGGAAGCGGACTGGAGATTCTAGGACGCAGAAGAACAAGGCCGAGAAGACCAGCTGAGACTGAGGGAGGAGGTGGCAGATGGGAGGAAGGACGAGGAGGGGAGAGAGGGTAGAATATTGGTCCGGAGTGGGAGAGAGAGGAGTCGGGGCAAAGAAAAGAACCAAGGATGGGTGGGGTGGGGTGGGGTCGTGTGGGAGTGGAGGGCGGGGCCATCATTAGTCCTGGAAAACCCTCTCGTTGTAGTAGCCGTCACCTTGCGGATTTGGTGGGCGCTGCGCGGGGCTGTTTTGTCTCCTCTCTGAGTGAAGAGACTCCGGCTCCCCGGGAGGCCCAGGCTCCCTCGGGATCCCCGGGTGCGCAGAAGCTGTTCTCTCCGGCGTTTTGTGGAGGCAGTGGCGGTGACACTGGCGGGAGCGGGGCAGGGCTGGTGACGCCTGGAGGGATCCGCTGGGGGGTGAGTGGGGCGCTGCTGCCTCGCCGCGTTCACAACTCCCCCGGAGTCACCTCTGCGGGGAAGTGAAGGAACGGACCCGCCTTTTCCCAAAGGGAGCCCAAGGCTGGGGGCGGGCTCGGGAGGAAGCGCGTCCTGGGAGAAGCCAAAAGGCAGGAGGTGACATCCTGCTGCCCTCACCAGCTCGGGCGGAGAGCTGGCTCGGGGTGGCACCCACAGGCTCCTGCCACTAGGGTGGCAAGGAGGGCTGAGAAGGTTCCCTCCTCGTCGGGCATTTGGGACACCCAGGCCTTATTCGGCCTTGCTGCTGCCACAGGTGAATGGCAGGGGTCCCCTGGGAGTAAGAAGGCGTCCTCTGATCGCATCAGGTTTTTAAACGCAACCAAAAACAGGCTCTAGAATAGACGGACCAATAATCTGAATTCTTTTTTATTTCTATTTCATTTATTTCTGCTCAATTTTTAAAAATTATTTCCTTCTATTGTCTTTTGATTTGTTTCTCTAGTTGCTTTAGAATTTTGTGATTTTTCTTGTTTCTTGAGGTAGGAATGTTTTTGCTATGATCTTAATGGTAGTTTTTAGTGATTCCATTTCAAGAAACAAGAAAAATCACAAAAATTCTAAAGCAACTAGAAAAAACAACGGCTAACTATACATTTACCATTTTATTGACTCTAATTCATTGATATGGTGCATAATCACTGAGTTAAGCAGCCCTTAGGTCTTTTTAATTCTAACTCAAAAGGAAACTTTTAACAGTCCTTTTAACAGTCAGTCTCCATTGAATTATTTCATTTAAACACTGTTCTGGTGCACCCCGGTGGTGCGGTGACTAGAGGGTACAGATCTGGAGAGTGCAGTGTTAGCTGGACAATTAAGATATCACAGTGCTCTTGGTGAAACTAAACCTCTTTCCTAAGTGCCCCCTTGTCTATTGCACATTTTTTTACTAGGTTCCATGTTCTATATTATAATAAAAATAGATTTTTTAAGTTTGATGGTTGTTTTCTGATGGGAAGGAGCATTGAAGTTCCATATTCCACCATATTTTGTGATGCAGTTTGCCATGCTGTGTGCTTTTAAAGTCCCTTATCCCACGACGTTTTTTACAAATGTAAAAATTTTCATTTTATTTCAGGATTGAATTTGCAATCAAAAACCAAATATTCCATGCCTTTTTAAAAAAAGAAATGTATGGGCAAGAATGAAGATGAGTAGGCAAGGAAGCAGGAAGAGTGAGATGTTCTTTCTTTATTGCTTATGTAGTTGTTTGCCTGGGCTGTTTCCCTGAACCTGGAATGCAAACCCAAGTCCTTGGCACATATGTGGCCTGCACTCTCGCCAGAGGTACTGGAACAAACCACTGCTCCACAAAGATGCATCTTCAGAGTTCTTCATGATACATCTGTGAGAGGGAAAAAACAAAACTGGGGCATGAGGTAGAGGAGTATGAAGTGGGAGTTGGCAGAACATCAAAGACCACCAGGCCTGGAGCACTGTGCGAAGGCCACCATAGGAAAGCACCGTGGCAGTGTTCCCGTAACTGTTCACTGCCCCCAAACAAGATATACAGTTATGTAGTTAGAAAACAAAAGGCTGCATAAGCCAATCCATGTTGGTATAAGCTGCTTGATTGCAGTTCTGTGTATGAACTCAATAAATAGGTGGAAGGCAGATTGTTCACCACTCTCAGTCCACGAGGCTGTTTTCTCCCTGACCCCACCTTTCTATCACACTGAGTTTTTTAATTTCCCACAGTGCCCCCTCCTCTACCTGTTCCCGGAAACAATCCCGGCAAAAACAAAACAAATGAGATACAGCTGGTTAGATTTACAAAAAGGGAGTTATTTCCTCCATGTTGGGACCAGAAGGTAAAATATTCATGAAGAGTATTGGTGATAAATATTACACTAAGAGAGAAGAATCTTGATGAGATTATCTGAATATTAAAAATTTGAGGAGCACTAATTTTTATTTTTGTCAAACCTTCTCAAAGATGTCACAAACATCCAGGTATACATGCTCAATATTCAGTTTTCGTGACACAATTTAGGCTAAATATGTGAAAAAATCTCTAAGTTACTCTAGAAAAGTTGTATATATAATGCAGTGTACTGACCCAAGTCAACTTATTCATATTAAAAACTCTCAAAAAAAAGTTAAGACATCTATAAACTTAATAGAAATGGAAAAATTGCATTATAATAATGTTTCCAGTGCATAAAACTGTGTTATGGTAGAAAATTTGTCATTGTAATGAATGTGAACATAAACCTGTTGTTATCATTTATACTTTGGTCAATATGAATGAAGCCATGTGGGAGTGAAATAATTTGGGTCTCATCTGTGTTTAAAAGCATAGTGTATGAGAAACCTCATCAAGAGTAAAACAATCAGTTAGAAGAATTTGGAAAAGCCTTTTATGTCTACATCTAAGTAGGGTTATCCAGTATTTGTCATTCTCCCTCTGACTTATCTCACTTAGCATGATTCCCTCTAGTTCCACCCGTGTTGTCACAAATGGTAGATCTTACCTTTTGAATACCTGTGTAATGTTCCATTTTGTTCATTTTCCACATCTTTATCCATTCACCAGATGATGAACAGGTAGTTTCTGATTCTTGGCTATTGTAAATAATGCTGCAATAAACATGGAGGTGTATATATTTTTGCAAATGAATGGTTTTGTGTAAATAACACTTTGGTAGGAATTTAAAGAACATCTGGAATATCAGAAGTAGATTAAATAATATTTAATTTGATTACTATTACAGTCCTTTATTTCTACTACTGTATATTTAAACTGATGTTATGTGCATTTCCCACCATTTTGTCTTTTAAATTATCCTTTTTGCTTTCTGGATATACATTTTAAGGCAGCTAATTTGCACTGCTTCTTGCCTTGGTTGTAAAGTTTGTGGCACTACCTAGTCATAAAGCCCAAGGATATGAGTTTGTGACTAAGGCTGGTGAAAATGACTAAAAATGTGCAACTAGATAAATAAATTATAACTTTTCATCTCTCTTGATCTTGCTTTCACCCTTCTTGCCTCTGCTTTTATACCTGCTTGCTTCCTTGCTCTTTAAAAAAATGGGTGGGAGGCTCACAAACCAGTTCCAGCCTTTAAACTCTAGTGCTTCTTTATCTTTTCTAAGTAAAAATCAAAACAAAACAACTTCTTTTACAATGGTTGATAAGTAACTGGCTGAACTAGTCATCATCAATCTAGCTTGAAGCAAAGGCTCATTCTGTTGGGCAGGGAGTGGGGTTTAGAGAGCTACACTGTGCAGGAGGCAGGCACCCAGAATCAAATAAGACACAAAGGAATCTTCAGTAATTGTCCTGCTACATGAATTGCCAGCTTCTGTTAAGCATGTAATGACTTAGATGGTGGAGAGGCCTCACAAAAATTGTGTGTCTGGGATCACCACAGAGACTTCTGGTGAAACAAAATGTGTGACTGAGGAGTTTTCAGTTGACAATATGAAGGCTGAGTAGGAGGTGGAATAGTCCTCCCTGCCCACCAGGAGTCTCTTCCCAGTAATGGTTCTATTGTGTTCTCTGAGGGTGGTCAGGAATCCAAAGATGCTGGCAAGGAGGCCTGGGATGTTGCCCTGGGCATTTCCCTTGTGAGCCTTTTCACTTACCCCTGTCTGAGCACCTTTCCAGGCTCACAGCTCCTACTCAGTAGAAAATTTAGCAAAGACTCAAGTGCCATTGGGTGTGGGCAGAGTCTACAGTAGCATCAAGGAAATGCTGTCCCTGTTCCACACTTGGATGATAGATGTCAGTCTCCCACTCGAAAAACTCTATGAAAACTCCATCCTGAGGTGCCCCAGTGCATTTGGCACTCAGTAGAGGATGATTGTTGAAGTGAGGCCAGATGGATTAGGATGGGTGGTCGATGTTCACATTTTGTAAGAAAAGATTTGTGATTGCAGTTGCCCCTATATGTGCTGTGCAGACTGACAAATGATGCATTACAGTCCTCTCTACTTGTCACAAAATTAAACTCAGTCCTTGGTGTCCCTGGAGCTATTTTTCTCATTTTGTATCTGCGGCTTCTGCTAATTTATTGCTTCCCACAAAGTCATCCTTGAGTTGGATGAAAAATCAAAATAATTAAACCAACTGTATGGTAGGTGCTTAGAAGATTTCATATATGCAGAAGCCTAAATAAGCGCTGGTTGTAGCCCAGGGCATAATGCAAGGCAACACCTCTGCCAATCACATTTTTCTTAACATGCTCCTACTCCACTTCTGGTTTGAAAATGTCCCTTCCAGAATCTCCTTTTCTGCTGCTTCTCCATTGTTCCTTCTGTCTCTGTGCATGCCTATCTCCACCATTTGTAAATGTTACAATAATCACATACACACAGCACATTCTGTGACATTTCATATGTTTGAACAATAAAAAAATAGATTAGCGAGTTCCTACTATGCACATTCAAGATCACAAAACATAAGGTGACCTTACCCAAAAATTTCTCCTCCATATTACATCACAATGCTTCATCAGAGGAAAGCTAGGTACTTAAACAGCATATTGTATATCTATTACTTTTTGTGCATTAGGATTTTTTTTTATATTTTTGTGTTTGTATAGTCAGAGTGACTAACTCTCCCTTGATTAGACTTCATAATAAGCATGAAGAGCTTGATTAGGAAAAATGCCCTACATATACAACCAATCTATCTAAAGGAACATGCAAACCACCCCCTTTAACTTTCATAGAAACCCAATTTTCTCTCATCTAAATGAACCCACGACCAGATAACAAGCGAACTAGGGACAGTCATTACGACTCAGAACTCATTGTACTGGAATTATCCAAACACACCAATAACTCTGTTCTTTCATGCCGTGTCCCTAAAGACAAACCAGAAAATTCTTCTCTCTGATTCCTGCTTTTCCCATTTAAGTGAACAGGTACTCTGTGTGACTTGGTGTGTACTAGGGGTTATAACTAAAAACTTTTGATGGAATTATGTCACAGTACACACCTGAAGTTTCAAACAAGCAGTTATTGAAAATATGTTACGACCTGCCCTAGTGGCTCATATGTTAAGCTCGCGCTGCAAGCACAGTGTACAGATAGTGCAAGTTCCCGAGTTTACATTTGCATCCCATGACCAGGGAGGATAACTAAAAGGGAAAAAGAACAGCTAAATAAATAAAATATTTATCCTTCTCTCTTGTGTCCTGACAGCTGCCTGCTTGCCTTCTTCCCATTGATCCTCATGCATTTGAGTCCATCCTTCCTGAGTTTAAGGTGAAGGAAGGGACTTGGGATGGATGGTGGTGGGGTGGGGGCTATTAAAGGACTGCTTTCCATCAGGAATCCAGGCCCCTTTTAATTTTTTAATTTTTCTAAAGTTACGTTATATGCTTTCTTAAAATTTACGTACATTTTAAAACAGGTAATATTTAACAATATGGTGGATATATGGACAGTCGTTATATTATCATTATACACATATGTTGTATACTATATATTTGTTTCATTATTTCACATCACTGTATGCATTTTAGGATATTGAATTTACACCTCAGTTTGTGTGCTTTGCACACCACATCCACCACCAGAGTTCTAGTTTTTTTTGCCACTCTTTTTTTTGCTTTGATTTTTGTTTTAATTTTTTCAGGCCAAGAAAAGAACATAATTTATCACATTAAATACTTATTTCAAAAGAACTCAGGAGAGTACCACATATTGGATAGTTCCAAAGCAAACTTTAAAATGAAAATAGTGGAGTATATAAAAATTCATAATGCAAGTTTGAATCGTGATTCCTTAATTTAGAAAAGTTAAAAATTAAAATGATCAAGAATAATCTAACTACAAAGAAAAAAACAACATGGTGAAAGAAAAATTCAAAAATTTTGCATAGTGTTATTTTTCCAAGCACAAGTATCAATAACAATAAAGCTAAACAGGATAAAATATTAAGCACACAGGATTTGAGCATGAAAAACAAAATTTGAACTTTAATTCTGACACTTGTATACTATATAATCTTAGGTAGATATTTTAAGCTTTGGGTTTCTCATCTATAAAACGGGGATAATAAAATACACATAGGGTTTATCTTAGATAAGATAGTATATACCAAGTTCTTGAATAGGTCCCACAAAAATCAATGAGCAAAGCTATTGAAGAGGAAATCAAAAGTCTCCCTAAAAATAAAATCCCAGGAACAGGTGGCTTTTCCAATACATTGCACCAAAACTTCAGAGAAGAATCAATGCTTATTCTATTTAAATTCTTCCAAAATATTGAAGGACAGGAAACACTCCCAAGCACTATATGAGGCCAATATCACAGTGATACCAAAAGTTGACAAGGATGTAACCAAGAAAGAAAATTAAAGACTAATATCTCTAATAAGCATAGATGAATAGGTCTGATAGACCTATTTTTAGTTGGGATGTCTTTACACTTTCCATAACATCTTTTAGTATTAATTGTAGAACTGGTTTTTTGGTGATGAATTCCTTTAACTTTTGCAATTAGAAAAGCTTTTTATCATCCCTTCAGTTCCGAAGGATAATCTCACAGTGTATAGTATCCTAGGTTGAAAATCCTTTTCTTTCAGTCTTTTGAATACATCATGCCATTCCCTCCGGGCCTGTAGAGTTTCAGTTGAGAAATCCACTGACAAGCTTATAGGGACTCCTTTATATGTGACTCATAGTTTGGTGGATGTTTTGAAGATTTTTTTCTTTTTCTTCTATTTTCTGACATTTTAGTGCCAATTTGTTTGGGCGTAGGCCAGTTTGGGTTTATTTTATTAGGGATACTTTGAGTTTCTGGGTCTGGAGACTTGCTTCATTCTTCAGGTTAGAAAAATTCTCAGCTATTGTCTCTTCAAATACAGTTTCTGCCCTCCTTTCTCTCTCTTCCTCTGGGACCTCTATGATGAAAATTTTGTTTCTTTTGATTGCATACCTCTCCAATGCTGTATTTCTTTGCATTCTTTTTTTCTCTTTGTTGGTGTGCTTGAGTACATTGTACTGTCCTCTCTTCTAGCTCACTGATTCTACTGGAGGCTTCTTCCATCTTATTCTTGAGTTCCTCTATTGAGATCTTTAGGTCAGCTATTATGTTCTTTATTTCTTTGACATCTGTTTTGAGATGCCTCATTTCTTCTCTCTCTTTTTTGTTATTTGAATTTTCTTTTTCTATTTTTTTCTTGATTTCCATGAGTATGTTCATCACTGTTGCCATAAATCCATCCTCAGGTATTTTTCAGACATCTGTTGTATTCTGATTTTTCCCTGTTTTTTTTTTATTTATTCCATCATTTCGCATATATTTGTGTCACTGCTCTGGCATTCTGTTTATGTTGTGTGTGTGTGTGTGTGTGTGTGTGTGTGTGTGTGTGTGTGTGTGTGTGTGTGTGTAGTATATTTATTTTCCTGGAACGATAGCCTTGTGTAGGGTATTGACTTGCACTGAGTAAGCCTGGATCTTGGGTAGGACACAGATTTCTTTAGTTTTGTGGTATCACCACTGTTAGATTTGTTGAAGTTCTTAGTAGGCCCTCTGTTGCCTCCTGAAAGTTCATTCTATGGGGTTGGAGTTTGTGTGGAGTATTGAGGGCCTTCCCCTAGTGTCCCAGCTCCCATCCTCAATGGCCACCTTATTGTTGGCTCACAATCATCAATCAGATTGTAGTTTCACCTACACCCACATGGCGGTGCTAGTGGGTAGAATGGAAGGTTTCTCTTGAGAGACTTTCTTCTTCCTTTTGGCCATAGGGTGGGATTTGCAGTGGGTGGGTTCTGTGATTCCAGCTCAGTATGGTGGGACAGGGGTTGAGCGATTCCCCTAGCTGTCTTCTGGTTTTGACAGCGCTCAGTGTAAATTTATAGCCAAGTTTCCCATTCAAATCACTAGGGCACTGGTGCCTCTTCTATCCTGGAGTCTTTCCCCTGCCTCCATGTCCCAGTCCTACTGTGTGGGCTCTCCCTGTTTTGTCATTCCTGGGAGGAGCAGTTCCTCCTGCAGTTCTGCTCCATCCACTCCAGCTGGGATCCCAAGTCTGAGTAAGCAATATAGTTTTGAGTATAGACCATTTTACCTACCCTTTGTTGTTGTGATTACTGCTGTGTCTCTACAGACTCTGTGTCTGCATTTCTGCAGTGTTTATTTCTGGAAAATAGATAAACTCCTAGTTATTCTGTAGAGAGAACTCGATTCTTGTCGCAATCTTGAGCAGAGGTCTTCATTGAATTCTTTAGGTGAGCTATTGTGTTTTCTTACTTTGACATCTGCTTTGAGATGCTTCATTTCTTCTCTCTTTTTTGTTCTTTTCTTTTTCTTCCTCTGTTGTTTTCTTGATTTCCATGAGTATGTTTATCATTGTTGCCCTAAACTCCTCAGGCAGTTTGTAGACATCTGTTGTATTCACCTGGTCCCCTCGGTTTGTTTGTTTTTTGTTTTTTTTTTCTCCATTTCACATATATTTCTCTATATCTTTGCTCTGTTTGGCATTCTGTTTGTTTCCATAGATTAGGTTTTCCTGCAGTGATGACTTTGTGTCTGATATTGACTTACCCCAAATAAGCCTGGACCTTGGTTTGGACACTGGGATTTCTTGAAATTTTGTGGCGTCACCAGTGGTTGGATTTGTTGAAGTTCTTATGTGGGCCCTCTGTTGCTGCCCAAGAGTTCAGTCCACAGGGTCAGAGTTTGTATGGGGAATGCAGAGCCTTACCCCAGTGTCCCAGCTCCCAAACTCAGTGACCACCATGCTATTGACCCACGATTTCTGGTGGCCTGTAGCTCCTGGGCAATATGGTGCGAGAGAGTGAGGGTGGGTGATTTTCCTAGTTGCCTTACAGTTATAACAGCACCCTGTGTCATTTTCCTTTGGGGGTAGGATCCTGCTTCAACCACCAGAGTGCTGGTCCTCCTACCTTGTGCCAAGAACCTCTTTCCCAGCTCCATGTCCTGGCCCCTCCCTCAGTCATCCTCAGAAGGGCTCCTGGGACACGGGGTTCTTCCAGGCTTTCCACCCCCTCCATTGCTTTTCCCCACAACACTGGGAGTCCCAAATCCGTGATGCAGCTCTGAACTGTGATGCTTTTGCCTACCCTTGAGGTGGTGATTGCTTCTGCTGTGTCTGCAGCTCCCAGGCCACCCTTCCATACCAGGAGTGTTTGAAGAATAGATTTCTATTTGTTCTGTGGGGAGGTTACCTGACACAGCCTATCAGGTCGTCATCTTGACCACCCTACCCATACAATTTTATATTAAAGTTTCAGTTGAGTAAAAATAATAATGATACTCCTAAAGTTTTACGTCATTTGGGGGTGAACATCCCCATTACCAGAGGAGTAACTTTAACTCAAGAAAGTGAATGAAATTCTGATATTTACTTTTACCTGTGTTCCCAACATAACAGCTTGACCAAGTTAGCATGTTATTTGACTGAGTCCATCAAAAGGTGTTGGTAGTGATGTGACTATCCTACTTTTAAAGAATTCATGAAGTTCCATTAAGCCTAGCTGCACAATCTCAGATTTTCTCCTTCTTTTATGGTTAGCTTTTGTGCAAACTTCGTTTCCCTTTTTGATGAAACCTTGCATGAGTTCTTTGCAGTTTGTTTTTTAATCTCTTGTTGAATGTATATTATGCACATTATCATCTCTGATTCCATTGGTTCCCCTGTGTTCTTGATAGTTGGTTTTGCTCAGCAGCTTTTTATGTGAAATCACATTTGTTCATTTTTTTGTGATTTCTTGGTTCTCAAGTTGAATCCCCAAGGGTCTCTCAGTACTATGTCTTTTTCTTGTCTGTGTTTCTTCTATGTATTTTATGGTTTCCAGTCTTATACCCAAGTGACTCATTCATTTTGGTGTGTATGTTTTTAGAGTTCTCTAGTTACTAGTTATCTAGTTTTACATGTAACTACCTACTATTCCTCACAACACTTACCGAAAAATACTCTTTTCTCTATTGTATTCTCGTGCCTGCTTAGTCATAAATTAACAGAGTATACATGTGCACATTTTTAAGAGTAATGAAGGATTCCTCCTGTGCTTTTTTTTTTTTAAAGTATGCAGGAATGAAGTTCAACTGGCATCAAGCAGGAAGAAAGAGATAGGAGGAAGACATATTTTTCTTAGTTGCTCATATTGATTTCCCATACTCTTGGCCATGAACCTAGGTCCTTCTGTTTTATGTGGAATATTATCCAGAGACAGCTTAGCAAATGAGTTACCAGAGTCTGCCTGTGTGCACAGATTGCTGACACTTCAATTATTTTTCATTGTTTTCATTTTTGTCCAATACTGTTTTGATTACCATATATTGCATTAAACTATAGTTTGAAACCCAGGAGTGTGACAAATGTACTTTTGGTTTGGCCTATCCTGGTTTTGCTTGGTTCTATACAAATTTTAAAATTGTATTCCTTAAAAAAGTATCAATAAAAATTTTAACAAATTTAAAGATACAGTTTTTTCACTTTTTGAATTCTAAATTTACACATTAGAATGTATACTGGTGAATTTTAATATAAGTGTATGCATTATGATATGAAAGATATATAATAAGATCTCTGTATTAAAATTCATATAATAAAACTATTTCATTTGTTTTTTTTTTGGTGTTTATTTATTAAATATATTATGTTTTCAAAATATAGGCTCATAATACATTCATGTCTATGCATCACTCCAAATCCACCATCACTATTCTAATAACATATGCTACCCTAGTTTTCCTCTTCTCTACCTCTTCATTCAGAGTCCACATAATTTTGTTGGGTTTAGTTATTTACTTTATTTTATTTCTTTATAATCCACATGAGTGAAACTTTTGGTTTTTTTCTTTCTAACTTATTTCTCTTAGCATAAGCCACATATGTTTCATCCAAGGTGTTGGAGAAGACAAGATTTCCTTTTTCAATCACTGAGTATATAGCATTTTACCAAGTCTTCTTTCAATGGGCATTTTACTATTTCAATACCTAGGTTATTGCAAATTTTTTCTTCTATAAACATAGAAAAGTCCATATTTTTATTAGTATGTTTATATTTTTAATATATACATAGAAGTAAAATATTTGGGCTATACAGTAGATAGCTCTGTTTCTGGGGGTGGTTTGGTTGAGGAATCCTCTAATTTTTTTTAAATATAGACTGAACTAATTAAAATTGACACTGACATTGTAAGAGATCACCCTTTTGTACCTCTATAACATAATTTTGAAATTAAATAGTAAATTTAATAAAATGCATAATTTAAAACTAATGAAAATTCCTAAAATTCACTAATTGATAAACTTTCAGAATTAATCAATACTGGCACTCAAATTACATTGATAAATGAAGATATCACTAAATTTCAAAATTACCCTCCCCTAAAACTTGCCAAAAATAAATAATAAAGGAAAGAGTATCATGCACCTAAATTCCCAAGTCATTGTTTCAGTGCCTTAAAACATGCCGTCTTGATAATGGATGTCAACGTACTTTTTAAAAAAATCTTGCATGTGGTAAGTGTTGACACAGAGGCATTGATATGATGTGCTCTCATTAAAATAAGAGTAAAATGAGAGTAAAAACAGTGTCTTCAAGTCTTAAAATGTATTATATTAATTTAATTAATTAATTAATTATCTCACTCCACTATTAAAAACTTTGATACTCTGTGCTCTAAAATCTTAAATAATTTGAAAAAAATGCTTGTATCCCTTGACACCAGTGATAATGGTGAGAGAGCTGAGTTCTTGAGGGTTATGCAAAAGACACTGGTGATTAGCATTGCTGATGGGGCACAGCAAACTGTTATTGCTTTCCATCTGTTCACCTGGACATCCCTAATGAAAAACAGGTCTTCATCAAATAAATACATAGTTAAATTACAGGTTGTCATCTTAATTCTGGATGCCCCAGTATCCAATGTCTCCATCTTCATGTTTATTATGAATTGCTGGGCCATTGCCTGCAAATTGCTCTCTCAGTATCAAGAACTCTGGAAATGTTGTTTTACAGATACCCCAAATATAAATGGAAACCACACATCTCTCATACACTGAGGCTACAATTCAAGTCCATGAGGAATTCTCTTCCTTCAGCATGATAGAAATAATAGTAATGAAGGCACACATTTCTCATTGCAATATATACAACACTCAAATTTTAAATGGTTTCCAATAAACTGCAAGTCCCGATTAGATCTTAGACAGTTTAACTGAGATAGTGACCTAAAATGAAGATTTTTTTCAATTCCCAGTGAGACTATAGGATCCCTGGATAAATCTCTATCTTGTCCTAAGTTTAAAACTTTGTATAATTTTTATATTTTTCAATCACTTAATAAAAAATGTTCTCCATCAGTCATTATCACAAAAATGCAAATAAAAACCACAATAAAATATCGCTCACATGACTGAGACTGTCTTATATCCAAATGTTCAGAAATCACAAGTGTTGCAATGAATAGGGAGGAAAAGGAACACTCCTTCACTATTACTAAGAATGTAAATTAGCACAGTGTTTCTGAAAAAAAAAAAAAAAAAAAACAGTAGGGAGATGCCTCAAAAAAATAAAGATGGAATTATCATTTGATCCAGCAATTCCACTTCCTGGCATATACCCAGAGGGTACAAAATCTCTAATCAGGAAATGTATTTGCACCCTTATGCTCATAGCAGCAAGGTTCAAAATAGCCTAGGCATGGAAATAACCTAAATCTCATCAACAAATTACTGGATATATACATCCGTATACTAAAAATAAAATTGTGCCATTTGCAACAATCTGGATGGAACCTGAGGGGATCATATCAAGCAAAATATGTCAGAAAGAAAAAGAGAAATACTGTGGGCTTCAGTCATATGTGGAATACAGTTAAATGAAACAAGCAGATAAATCCCAGCAAAAAAACAAAGCAAAATAAGCAAACAAAAAAACATTACATGATGGTTGCCAGGGGAATGAGATTGGAGAGAGAGGAAGTAAGGCGGTGGTGAAGCACACTAGAATTTTGTTGGTAGTCATGAGGTGTATTACCCATAGACTGAGATATAAGCTCAGTATCTTTTTTTTTTTTCAGGAAAACAGCAGGCAGGAATTTAAGGTGAGTAGGTAGGCAGGTAGGGAGAGGAGGTCTCTACCTTTTCAATTTTTTCCCACCTGGTTGCTCACACTCATTTTTTGAGTAAACAAGCATGGTTTTATAAACAAAGAAATAGTAATAAAATTATTATATTATAGACATTAATGACTCATTTTCAAATTCCAGTTTGACTATTGAACCCCTGCATTTCACTAATCTTAAATTATTTTATAATTTATAAAATTCTTTAAATCTCTTAAGGACAGGAGGACAGATTGAGGATACATATATTCCTTGGCCCATCACTATACACCAGGCAGCCAGTTTTTATCTGATATGGAGGTTGTTTGTGGCTACACTTCTACAAACAAAAATCGAACTCCCTTCAATCATGTTTGAACACCATTTCTCAACTTGTTGGTCTTTTTTGGAGTTCTAACTCTAGAACTCAGGTCCACTACTTTCATAAGACTGTGTCTTAGTCAACTGGGTTAATTTTAGTAATTTTTTAAAGATTATTTGTATTTCTCTGAATTTATACATTTTATTTATATTATTTATTTTCCATTTATTTTTAACTTGTCAGCATATTTACCAGCCTCACCTTGAGAACCCAAATCCATGACTATATAGGTTGCATCTCAGTCCCCAGAGCTACTGATCTGGTCTTTGGGGATGACTTCACCTCCTGTATCACAGACTAATTCAGTCATTTATCAATTTACTTGGAAATTGTGCCCACAGGCATAAATTGAACTCAGGAAACCCATTTTTTTCTTAACCTCTCTGATATTATTCATGCTGTACTATTTCTGAGTGTACTCTCTGCAGAGCTGACATCTAGGTATACCAAAAGCTCTCTGTGCAAATATGAATCCTTACAGACCCCTAACTATAGGGAAATAGATGACATTCTAAACATTAATGGAAATTATTGCTTCCCCAAGAGACATCTGCCCATTGATATACCCTTGACTCCATAGGGAGAAGGATCATTCCTTTCTCCTCTACACCCTGGGGTTTTCTACCATCACCCAGGACCTTGTCTTCAATGAGATCTACTCCTTCCTCATGGTTATGCTTAAAATACACATTGCTCATAATTCATACCTTTGGCTTGTTTCATATCCACCCACAACATACTGCCAAATGCACCACTTTAATTATTGACACACAAAAGCTTCTAACAAGTCCAACAAGACAAAATACTTCAGATGATTTTTCTTGACTAATGCTGTGTATAATGGAAATGAATATTTGCAATCCTACAGTGACCCATTCTTATGCATGTTTCCTCCTCTTATTTCTCCTAATTGACAATGGTGTGCATGGAAAATTTGGCCTGACTGCAAACATCTCCTATTTCATTACAAGATTCCGTAACATGATGTCAACTATTAAGGCATCCAACTTTATTAGCCATGACTGTAATATCCTGTATATCATATCCCATATCCCCACCCATTCCTTTAAATTTTACATACCTGACCATATTCCCCAGGCCCTAATCAACCCAGAAGCAGGTACCAGATGATGTGACATTCACTGTGGCCTGAAGGTTTGCTGGCAACTATTAAATCTAGCTAACCCTGAAGTATTTGTTCTGCTCTACTTTGTCTTTCCTGTGGACATCCCTAAAGACTCTGACCTCACTCACCTTTCATTTTGCTTCTGCCTCTTGACTCATTTTGGTGCTTTGACAGTAAAGTAGCACTTGGTGGCTTGCTATGGTCCTTTCTCTTAGGATTTTAAGTAACACACTTTTATTTGTATAGCATTGATCATTTGTGTCTTTATCCAGTCACCCAAAAACGAAGATTCAGACATAAATTCAGCATCACCGTATAAAGGTGGTTATATGAAGGTCACCTTCAGAGCTTTTACCACCTATCCACATTTCCTGTATATCATACAGGATATTATCCATAACAGGATATTATCCATCTTTGAAGATTTTTTAACATTTTTTAAAATCTCTTGCATAGCTATTGATTACCAATTCTCTCCCTTTGTATTTGTTCAACATTATTAGCGACAATTTTTTTCCAAATGGAATGTAATATATTGTGGATTTAATTGGACATTCCATGATGATTAACTGTATGAACAGATTTCCAAGTAACTTGGAAATCTGCTGAAATACCAGGACATGTGTACCTGGCAGGTCGTATAGCAACACTCATTAAAAGAAAACTTTCTTATTAGAAGACACATAGGAGAGCCTTTTGGATGCCGTCATTCTAATAGTAATTTCACATTTCAAAAATGAGTGTAAAAGTCATGAGAATGTTGACTCAGACAATGTTTTAAAAATCCACATGCTTTAATGTCACTTGTAACACTGGGGAACACTTTGTATGGAAAGAATTGGTAAAATCTTCACTTTTTTTCTTTTCCAGGAGCGAATCCGGCTCCTTAAAAGCAAGCGTAAAGGATGTCGACACAAGAAAAACCTAAGAAACTTTCTGGATTACTCTGGGTGCTGTTGAATTTATTTTCTCCCCTTTACTGACAAGGAATAAAATGGTCAGCTGGAGCAAGAGAAGGGCCTATTGCTCCACTCACCAAGCCCCTAGTGAGGGCGGTCCGCGCCTGGAACTGGCACACTGGCACACAGTAGTGCCCCCCTGGTCGTGCTCCAGCATAGAATATTCAGGAGCGGCCCTGGAGCCTCTGGGTGAATCAGAAGACCATCACTCGAAGGGCATGTTCCAGAGCCTGTTTTGGTTTCTTTAAAAAACATTCAGATCATGAGATCAGAAGCAGGTGCCAGTGGAGCTGCAGGCCAGGGTGCGTGTGCTGAGCGATAATAAAAGGAGGACCGCCTACAACTTGCGGTCCCCTCACAAGTCCCAGGAGGAGGGAACAGCATCCAACTCTTCTAGTCCTTCAGTGGCATAGCTTCCAGGTCCGCCTGGAGCTGGCCGCCCAGTTTCGGAGCGGGTCCACGACCCTGGCCTCCAGGTCGGACGCGCGTGTCTGCTCGCTCAGCTTCCCAAACGAGGCGACTCCGAGGAGTTGCAATCACAGCAGGCCAGCAGCGTCCTGCCCATCCCATCTGCGGGTACGTCCCCGCGTCCCCACGCTGCAGGTGCAGCGCTGTCCCTTTCCTCCAAGGCCCCCTCCCCGAGTACTGCGCAGGCGCACTCAACCCGTTCTTCCCCGCTCCCGACACACCACGTCCTCCGGGTGGAGGTGAACAGTGGGGAGGCGGCGCACTCCAGACTCGGAGGCTTTCCGGCCGGGTCCTCCCGGTCCCTCCCCTCAGCCTCGCCTCCCACCAGCTCCAACCAGGTCTCCGCGTCTCGGGTGAACGCGGCCACCGCCACCGCCGCCGCCTCGCAGGCTTCCGGAGCCGCTCCTCCGGAGAGAGGGAAACCAGACAGCTGGGGGCCCAGCCCAGCGCCCCCGACTGGCTCCTCCCCTGCTGGCGACCACCTGCCCCTGAGCTCCAGCTCCCGGCAGAGCCCGGACCACTCACAGCCTCAGCAGCAGCCGCTACAGGTGGCTCACCAGGTGCAAGCGGAAGTGGTGTCACTGTTTCCCGCGGTCTCTCTCTGCGTGGTGTGGTCGAGGGTCTTGAGAGCATTTCAGGCTGGTCTTGTCTTTGCTCCCATCCTCGGGGCGACACAGGTGAAGAGGACTCTGGAATGTAGGACGCGGGACTGGGTGCTGGGTGGAGGGGAGAATTCGGGAGACTCCTTAGAAAGGCCGGCTTCCAGCTCGCTCTTCCCGAAGGCGCCGTTCAGATGGGTAGGAGGAGCAGTAAAGGGACGTGCAAGGTGTGTTTTCTTCTCTGTGCTGCTTTATTTAAAGACTCAGAAGTAGTCTCACCCTGTAGTTCCCTGACTAACTAGCAGACAGTGTTAAACCCATCGTCCAGGATTCCGGAACTGGGCAGGGGTAGACTGCAGAAACAACCCCCCAAATGCTGTAATAATCTTTGCGACTTTTTTCCAGGAGAGAAGAATTTCTGGTTTGGGAATCACGTTGCTCAGACCCTCGGGTTCACAGGACCCTAGAGATCCATCACGTTGGTGTGAGGACTGGGGGCAAGTTGGTCAAAGGGTCTTGTGTCATATGCTAAAAAAGTTTGATCTTGGCGTTTGCTTGTTCTATCTATTCTTTATTTTTGAACATTACATACAGGTGAAAGATGAAATACTTTTGCTTTCAGATGTGCTTATTTCTGTACAGAATTATGATCGGATCTTAGTTAACAAGCACAAGAGCGTTCTTGTTGACCCTTTCAAGTTAAAATACCAATGCTGTTTTATAGGAGTAAGAACTGTATGTGGCTTCCACAATAGGAGAGTGTAGGGCTGATACCTTAATTCATACTCTCACAAATTATTTTATAATGTTCATTCTCCTATTCTATCTTATTTTTCTTAATTCTTCCTCATTACAATCAGACCTATTTTCACTTTAACGTAGTCTTTTTTGTTGTTGTTGTTGGTTTTTTTTGTTTCCTCAAACATACATATTTACTCTGTCATCAAATCTTTATCTTGTTCCAACCAGGAGATCACATTGGGCTTGAATACCTCATACCCTTTGTACAGAGGATAAAAGGAAATGCATATAAGGAAAAGGCCTTTGCCACATTCCATACCTGATAGGGTTCCTCTCCAGTGTGCATTTGCTTGTAAATCTTCAGGCTAATAGAACATAAAAATCCTTTACCACATTCCTTACATTGATAGGGTTTCTCCCCAGTGTAGATTCTCATGTGAATGTTAAGTTGTGCAGAATGTTGAAAGTCTTTCCCACATTCCTTAGAGTTACAACATTTTAGGACAGTGTGAATTTGATTCTGAAGGTGAACGAATGAGGAACTACTTAAAATTTTTCCTAATTCCTCACAAAGAATGGATTTTCTACCAGATTGTGTTTTCTTATGTTCAGCAAGTTCAACAGGCTTCATGAAGGATTTCACATGAGAAGATTTCTTCTGCAGAATGAGGAAGATTTTACCATACTCATCAATATTTAAAAAGTTTCCTTCATTTTTAGTTGTCCTGAATGGCATCAGGGAAGAATAGTCACTAAAGTATATCCCAAAAATTTTACAGTCATAGAATTTCGAGTCATTCACAATTCTTTCTTATTGATGAATGGGTGAAATAAATACAAACACGTCAAGCTGTAAATTATATGCATCTGCCCTAAATAACAACTTTACAATATTGGTTAAGACTATACCATGCCTATTAACTCATACATGTGCTATATTAGAGATTTTTTTCTGGTTGACTTACAGATGCTCCTGTCAAAATGTTAAGCAATTTTTTGCAATAAAAATACTTGTGTATAATTTGAGATGTTTGCTTGTTTTTAATACATGACTTCTGTTTCAGTATGAGGTAATCATCTTTGTAGGAATACTTAAGCCCAGATTGTAAGCAAAAATTCTGATAAACAAAATTGTTCATATTCAGAATATGTTGTCCCACTTCTTTTCTCTTCAGTGATAGTGACTTCTATTAAATATATATTCCTTGTACATATATTCAGTCTAATAAATCTGCTTATCATTTTCAAAGAACAAAATATGAAATATACTTCAAAATTACTGAAATTCTCGTGACATAATGGTGTAAAAGTTCATCAGAGTTCACATACATCCCAGGTTCTATTCCCAATATCAGGGGCCAATAATGAAACTGAACAAACAAATAATATAATATATATAAAGTACTTCACCCTCCTTTCTCTTTCTCCCTCATCGCATCTGCTGTCCTTCATTCCTGCCTGCATGTTTCTTAAAAAAAAAATTACCGATGTGGTACGGCTGGTGTTCTAGTGGATTAAAGCACAGTCTCTACCTATAGAACACATACCATCCCAAATCCTGGGTTCATATCTTGACATGGGGCTCTGATCAAAGGGTGTTAGAGAATGGAGAACAACCAAAATGAACCACTATGTATGCTACACAAAATGCTTCTCCCACTGGAGCTTTTCTTTTAATTATCTTACTCTTTCTCTATGGTTAGATGTCTTTTTCCCAAAATGAATTTTCTGAGTTGCTGAGTCTTTAGTTTTCAGTTGCATTTCCCATTCTAAATTAAAATGATAATGCAAGAGTTGGAGAATTAATTTTATTTTGATAATTTAAAAACAGAAAGTCATTTTAATTATTCCCATATTAAAGATACTAATGAAAACAGAGATATAGTAGATAAGAACTTTATATCAAAATATCAGCACTGATAACTATGATATTCATCATTCCCTATTTGATTAAAATCAATTCTACCAATATTAGATATTAGAAGAAAAAGACATTATAAAATCAGAGAAGAAAGTAGGAAACTTCAGGAAATTACATATACCAAAGGTTGAACATAAAGAGATACAAAGATCATTACATCATATAATAGGAAGCATGAGGTCAGTGGAAACTATCTAGAACTTTGAAGACATCCCAAAGTATCAGAAGTCAATGATGCCAGCATTTCATGAGAAACAGCTTTTTAAAAAGTTGTCCCTTAAAATCTGAAAATACTGATAATTCCATTGACCTGGTATTTTCTTATCATCACTCACCTCAGAGGACTTGTCTCTCCACTGTCATCAACTCTTTATCTTGTTGCAACCATGAGATCACATTAAGTTTGAATACCTGATACCCTGTGTACAGAGAATAAAAGGACATGCATAAAAGGAAAAGGCCCTACCAAAAAGCCGATAAGCTTTACTATCAATAAGTCTTTTTCTTATAATGAAATTACTAAAATTATTTCAAAAGAGAAAACAATACATTTATACGCTCTTTCCAGGACTCAATTTGATTATTTTCCTTGCATCCTGAAACACTGGCTCACACTTTTAGGCACATTTAAAAAGCAATAAACATTTACTGTGCTGTGAAATAAAATACAAAATGCTCATTCTCATGGAGAAATCACTACCAATGCTTGTCAAATTTTGTTGTCTAAGAGAATCATGTCCCATGTCATCATTAACACACAGATGACAGGGTCATGTTGTCAGAGGTACATTCACTACATCAAAAGTAACTTGCAGGAATGCAGATATAAAAAAGTGAGGCTAGGCATGTCATGGTGGTGTAGCGATTTGGTTTATTGCCTCTGGTGGATGCAGTTCATATACATCCCAAGGATCAAGTTTTTCTTCCCGGGTCCAAATGTAACAACTAAAATCAAAAGCCAAATAAAATAAAATAAACTGCTTTTCCTCTTCTCTCTTCCTGCCTATCACTGCTGCTTTCATTCTTACTTTCATGATTCCTTTAAAAAAAATGTTGGGATAATGGCATTAATATCAGAATCATAGTTTTATAAAAAGCTCATTGGACTAAAACACTTCGTCATGGAAGCCATGGATAGTGGCTTCTACTGTGTTCATATGAGGAACCACACATCCTGCACCATCTAAGTACCTACACATATCTGCTCCTTAAAAGACAACAGGAATGACAGCAGCCTTACCTACAGAGATCAGGTTCTCATAGTTCTCCAGCATTACATCTCTGTACAGGTGTCTCTGAGCGGGATCTAGAAATGCCCACTCCTCCTGGGTGAAGTTCACAGCCACATCAGAGAAGGTCACTGATTCTTAATATAACATACACCTACTGTCTTGAGTGAAATATCATTGCCCCAAAGTTTAATTGGGAATAAGTACAGGATGCCCAAGGACAACAGAGGATTTAATGGCCCAACATTTTCTACCACAGGATGTAATGTAGCTACAAAATCTTCTATCTATGCAAACTCATGTTGTTTTTTCATTCAGCCTTTATTTAATGGTATGAGTTTCACTTGACTATCTCACTAAACCTCGACTAATACTCTTATCATCACATCATCCCCCACCAGCACAAATCTAACAAATTATATAAATACTTGTAAATGTTCATTAATGAATAGATTCTTTAAGAAATGCACATTTTAATATTCAACACCATATCTGAGTTTTTTGTAAATGAAATACACATTCACCCTAATAAGCAGATTATCAAAAGTTAATGATTTAATATTAAAATTAGACTAAACCTTCAACAAATGGGAGATAACAATGTATTCTTTGAGTGTATTTGTTCACAAGAACTCTGGACAACTTCTACCTAGAATATTGGATATACCAGGGGGCAGAGTTTATTTATCATATAGATATAATTCCTTCTTACCTCATAACTATTTGTCAAAAAACAAGGAATCATTCTTGCTGCCTCGATCTTTTCCTTAAAGTGAGAGAAATAATTGTTCTTTCTCAGGAAAAGGACCTGAACAAACATAAGGAAGTTATAAGCAACATAGGATGATCATAAATCCTACATTCACCTGTCTGGAATTCATTCCGTTATATTACATTTGACATACTCCTGTATATTCAGGATCTCTTGCGTATATAAGTCAAAAATATCAAAGCTGTAATCTTACCCAATGCAACATATAGATTTAATACAATTTCTAACAGAATAACAGGAAGCAAATTTTTCAAGCAAATTGAACAAGCAGTACTAAAATTCATATAGAATCAGAAACGCATTGAATATTCCAAATAGAGAATAAAAATGGAGTATGAGCCATTGACTCCAAACTGCACTACAGAACAATTCCATTGATCTATGTTTGTCCTCATTTTAGTACCATACTGTTTGAATACCATAACTATTGTACTTGGGAGTCCAGGAGTATGACTACTGTATTTTTGGTTTGGCTATTCAGAGTTTTGTGTAGTTTTATGCAAATTTTAGATTTTGTTTAAAAATGTGCAGGCAGTAATGAAGGAAGCAGGCAGGAAGTCAGGAAGAGAGAGAAAGAAAAAATGCTCATTTTGTTTAGTTGTTCATCTCGGTTGTTCCCCTCGGCCCAGATGTTGAACCTGGGTCTTTAGACTATGTCCAGTACATGGACTATATCCAGTGGCCTTTTGCACAAGACCACAAGAATATATTGAATTTCACTCTATTTCCTTGAAGTCATTCATTATCATCTTAAAGATTTATTTTTTTCACTTTTTGAACTCTTATCATTTACATATTATAATGTATACATAATAGAAAGGAGATATGCAATAAGATCTGTTTAATAAAATTTTATGTAATAAAATTATTTCACTTATTTTGTTGTTTTATTTACTATATTAATAAGTTTCCATGAGATAGTTTCATAAATATAGTCATTTGTATATATCACTCCACATCCGCATCCAGATTTCTTGTGTTATTCACCACCCTGATCCCCTAGGTTTCCTCTCTTCTTTCTGTGGGAACTACATTCTTCATTGAGAGTCCAAAGAATTTTGTGTTCTGTAATTTCCTTCCTATTGTTTCTTTATATTCAATAAGAGTGAAACTTTACAAAATTCTTTCTTTTGCTTTCTGACTTACTTCTCTTAGCATAATCCCTGGGTTAAGAACATGATTCTTATCGACTTATTGTCAACTATGCCTTTGAAGACACTGACTTAACTCCCTGAAAAATCAGGGGACATCATATTATGTTTAACTTTTAAGAATTACAAAATTAATTTATCTTCTACCTGTGCCATATTTAATCTCAAATAATTAACAGTCATATTCACATTTTTGTCAGCTTTATTTTTCAAATACTCATCCAATATGTTATCTTTTTATTTTTAATTTTTTAAAGAAATCTACATGCAGGAATAAACGTGAATAGGCAGGAAGATAATTATAGAGAAGAAGAAGGAGCATTTATTTCATTTTTATTTTGATGTTCACACTGGTTGTTTCCCCTGGACACAGACTTGAACCCAGGGTTATTTGTCTTGCTTCTATTTTGAAGTGATTGACCCAACCTCTATTACATCACAGAATGCTTCGAAGTATTATCTTATTGTGGTTTTGATGAACATTTTCCTAAAACTAATGGAGTTGAGAATATTTTCAGTTGCTTTTTGGTATTTCTGTACTACTTTGCTATGCTTTATGTACTTTAAAATGTTGATTCAGGGTGTTGGCAGCTTTTACATTGGATTTTGTTGTTGTAGTGTAGCCATGATTCTGTACATGAATAGTTTTATCATAGATAAATAATTTGCAAGGTATTTATTCTACTCCTTCAATGTCTTTTTGCTTTTTTATAGCACTTCATGATGTGCAAATATTTTTAATTTTGATAAAGTCCAATTTATCTATTGTTATGCATTTGTGTCACAGCAGACATGAGGTCGATTGGTCATTATGAAATCCAAGATCATAATGATTTACCACCATAAATTCTTGAGTTATATAGTTTTACCCTTTAGATTGATTTCTGATTCACTTGTGCTAATTTATGTATTTGGTGTGAAGTAGGAGATCCAGGCAATTCTTTTGCATGTGGATATCCTGTCATTAGTTTAAGAAAAGAGATGGTGGTCATGGTATTCTTGTCAATAATACATTAACTCTAAATATATGAGTCTATTTATGGATTCTCAATTCATTTCTATTCATTTCTAAATCTCTCCTTTCTCTAATACACCTTTTATCATTGTGCTTTTCAGCTACAGAATTTTCTTTTATTCTTTATATAATTTTATCTTTATCACAAATCTCTAGTTGGTGAGACACTTTTTGTTTATGCTTTTTGCTCATGACTTTTAATTTTTAGGTCATGTTTAAATCAGTTAATAATTTAATAATTCAAAAGTCTTGCATTTTAAATATAGTTTCTTCTTAATCTATGTTTCTAAGCATATTGTTATTTCCTTGTTAAAAATATAAATAGTAGTTATTTGGTACATGTAATGTTGGTCTCCTTTTTCACTGAGCTTTTCTATTCTCATTATGATGTTTCTTTAGTTACTGTTATCAATTAATTTTAATAAGACCCTTGAAATATATGATATGTTACTTTGGTGGCAAATTGAGAGTGACAGAAAATCCTTAAATGACTGGAACCAAGAATAGAAATCTAAAAATGTTCAGTGTCTGCCAGTTGTCTGTGGGTTGCGCCTCTCCTCCATTACATAGCCAGGCCTTTCACTGTTCTTCCAGAGACTTCATTTCCTGCTTGAGTGGATCCTGAAGGTCAACATAGGTGAAAGTTGTTGGTTGTCTCTGACATTTCTGTGCAATTATTCACCATGGGGTTGCTATTGTTCTTTTGATTGGCCCCCACAAAAAAACATAGATTTTTAAAGCTCCTATTTCCCTGTATATCATAATCCCAAACCTATTCCTTCTAAGTATTTTTCTGTGTCTACAGTATGTTTCTATTATTTCCCTTTCCTCAGCCTCCTGTAGCCAGAACTTTAGACCTACATACATATTCAGCAGAATTGATTTCAGATGTTAATTCATCTCTTGGAGCTTTAGAGTTGATGAGATATAGAAAAGCATTGTACCAACACTGAGGAAGCTGTCAGGTAGAGAGAAATAGACGTGACAATGAAAATAATGAACTTATATATCCCACAGTCAGTGTGTTAACACTGGGAAAAGTTTCCAGCTGAAAAACATGCATTTTGAAGCTTTTGATTTTGTGAACAATAAAGATAGCAAAGGGCAATGACTAACGTGTGTCAACTTCTAGCTACTTTTTACAAGGTTCTAACTTAATGATTCTCAAGTTGACATTAGATTTTCTATGTATCTCACACAAATCTAAAATCATTCTAGGAAAAAGGGACAAAAACAGAAAAGAAAGTTCATTCATATTTTTCTGGTCACCCAGGCTTTCATTCACCAAATATTTTCTGCATTAGCTGGACTGAAGTGGGTGAAATGTAAGGTGTGGAAGATACAGAGAGGATCAGGATGCTTTTCTCAACCTAAAACATCTTATCCTTCAACGCAAACAACAAGCCAGTGAGGAAAAATAATACCTACTCCAGGCTTGGACAGAACTAACACAATTTATTCTTGGTAGAATGTAAGAAATGTTCTACTGAACGTAACTGAACAGGTCTGAAGTTACTGAGTTGACCCCTGAGAACTATAGGAAACACTTGACAAAACACTAAAGTCATAATGGATGCACTGCATTTCTAATATGCCAGTAAATAATCATTAGGTTAAATGGAGAAGAAACTCTCAATAAATTTCAGTGTGACCTCTGAGGCCTTTTTCTTCAAGTCTCATCAATGAATCCAGAAGAGATGACTGAGATTAAAAAAAAATGAGTTGTTTTCGCACATCTGCTTGGATTCAAAAGTCAAGCCCCTGGAGTTCATGGAAAGACAGAGAAGGTGATCTGTAGAACAGCATGCAGGACTTAGTTGGGCCCCAGGAGAGTTCCAAAGTATGAATAAAAGACAAGAAATGCACCGATCATCATACAGATAGAGCCTGCATAAATGATCTCAATTATTACCCAATGTAATAGGATTCAGCATTGCCAGAACCTGAATATCTTGCCAGAAGTAAACTCCCATCTTTCCTGCATCAAGGTAACTCAATTCCAATATTTCCTACTCAACATCTAGAATTTAATAAAAACTGATTGACATGTGGCAGATCATGGCAATATGATGGGGTTTAAATCTAATGTTACTGCCCATGGATCTGGTGACAACGTTGTACCCCTTCCAGTCTCAAATTAATTAAAGTAAGTTATAGATACTAGTTAAAACATGATGTCAGGGCATGGGGGGAATTCCCTCATCACTCTGAGGTTCCTCACAGGGTGGACAAACAAAAAGGACAAACATCAGACAGGACTAAAAGGAGAAAAAAGTTAAATGATGACATATGGATGAAAGATTTACATGGATGGAAATTCTGTGGCAAATGGGATAGACCAAAGATGAATATCTATGGTACGTGATGAGAAAGGAAGTCTTTGGGATCAAAGACAAATTAGGTGTTCTCATACGAAGGATGAATTCATACGACACAACCTTGCTTCTAGACAATCGCCCTGCCTTCACATAGGATTCTCTCATGAAAACGTTGTTTCTGGAAATGATTCTATATCTTAATGTCCATGGTAAGGCTAACATCTTTAGGTATCAGTTAATACCACATAGCAAGGTGATGCGTATTGGAAAAAGCCTGCTCTCCACATCTTAGACTAGGTCTACCTGACTTTTGGAATTATCCCACAAAAGGAGTTTCACATTATATAAATCAAGTCTAAAGAAATAAATCCTCTGTTGAGTTTATGTGGAAAAATATGATGTTAAATATTCCAAAAGTGTCTGTCCCTATATACATTCTTCCACATAGTCACTCATACAATAAAATTTTTAAGCAATTAACAAATGAACATCTTTCTCCTTTGTGTTCCTTCTGCTTTCATAGAAATCTTCATTGAGGTCTTCAACAGTGATATTTTTTTCCATTTTTGCCATGTTCAAAGACCTCAGGGTCTCACAGTTATTTTTCAGTTTGTTTTTAGTTTCTTACAACATAATTTTTCTTATTGTAAACTAAACAAATAGTAATATAAAATAGGAAAATTATCTTGTGTATATGTGCTCATGTAGCCAAATATTAGGTTGGGTTAAGGAGTACATGGGACAAATTCTGAAGACAGAGAGTCCCTTTTAGCCACCCAATTTAATATCATAATTACAATGTGGGGTTTTCTTCCCAGAAGCAAGTTAACTTCCAAGCTACATATTTTGGACCTCAATGCTTCCTTGCTCAAATCTTGGGCTGATGTATTCACATTTCCTGATTTTAAGAGAGGTTTGAGAAGAGATGTTCCAGAAGAAAAGGTATGATGATATGACTGTAGTTAATTCTACTAAAATGGACTTATAGTTAAGATTGTACTTTGGAATATAACAATGAAAAATAGGAAAATAAAGACACCGTGTTCTGGTCTCTAAATCAAATAATCTAAGGGACTGACTTTGTTACACATCCCTATTGATCTTAAACTGAGCCTTTTCCTTCTGTTAACCCTGTTCTTGATTCAATTTTGCTTCATTGACAAGAACTTCCTTAATTTGAATCCGAAGCATAACATCCTTACTGATATCTTAGTTCCCAAATGAAATGTCCTTACTATAACATAAATTTAACCTTCTAAGAAATGACATGGCTTTCAATAATAAAAAAAATTCTGATCATACTATAGAAATATAGATGGTTTACTCTGAAACTACTGAATTGTTCATTGAAATAACACTTATCATAATCTCTGCAGACATTTTCCCACTATCTGCATGTGGCCTAGAAGCAAACGTGATCTTGAATTTCCATAGAAATATTGAATAGTGTGCTCAAGAGAAGACATGTAAACAAAATATATCCCACAGTCAGCCTTGTTGCTCCAATTGGGCAAAGATGAGTCAAATGAAGAATGCAGAGTATGGCTGACAGCATGCTTAATTCTTGGGCTCTCTAGGCTTACTGCTTTCAAGACAAGTGGACTGGGGACTTGGTGGGAAAAGTGCAAAGAAGATCTAAAATCTCTCAATACAAACACTCAGATGAAAGACTACTTCATGGAAGATAAATGTTACCAGAATCACTTTTGTAGAAAAGTACAGGCAAGAGTGAAAGCAAATAGGCAAACAATCAGGAAGTAAGAGGAGGAAGAACACTATTTTACTTATCTTTAGTTGTTCACACTGATTTCTTCCCCATGGACCTGAACTCTAGCCCAGGCATATGTGGGCTGCACCTTTTGGAGATGATTCACCTAACTTCCACTCTACTAAGGCGTACTCAGGTTCACTTTTTAAATCTCTGCTACACATTAAGCGAGATAAGCTGCTCATTATGGTTAGATCTCTAATGAGTTATACTCTTCTAAAATATCTCTGTTATATGTTTCTTGGAATCTAATGCTATACAATGTGAAAATTACCCAGGGTTGAAAAAAATATCTTCCTGATTCCTTACATAAAAATTGATATCAGTATAACTTGAAAGTATAAGAGAATGCTAATGTTCACCTAAAGAACAAAATAGTTTATGCCAATTTATGGTGATGCTTTGTACTAAAATTTACCTAGCCTTGCTTAGTTATATCTTGGTGTCTGTTACATGTCAACTTTGCCTGTGTTCTTTGAATGATGTCACTTTGATTTCATTAGTAATATCAAGTGAATTGACATTATCCTGCAACTAAATGTAGAGAGAAGAGTGTTCATTAAATCTAATTTTAATGTCAGTTAGAAAAAAGAAGAGACTTTTACCACAAATTCATGTGCTTCAAAAGAGAGAAGCTTATTTTCCCTCTTGGATTCTTTAGCATATTTCCTTGCTTCATCAATCTATACAAATATGCAATAAGAATTTCAGAATTTAAAAATAAACATACAATGATAGCAAAACCTGTCTTCCTGGGTCAGTCTATAGATTAAAAAAGTAACAATTTACATATATGTTATTTGCTTTGAATTTGAACTGTTATAGAATGTAGTGAAGTAAGGACACTAAAGTGAAAATATGAGGGAAATAAGTGAACTAGAAAGCTGAAGAATTTCAAAGTAAAGCTATGAAAATTAGAATTAAAGGATTATTATTTCTGCTGTTATCAAATGGATAGTTGTATACAAACTGAATTTTCTTTCATACAGTCTTTATTTTCATAGACATTTGAGGTAAGGTGATTAGGAAAAAGATAGAAAAAGCTAAGATTATTACCAAAATCATTGTTTAATTAAACCTATATTTCAAAATTAAAGACACTATCTAATACTGTAAGCAAAATTAAAATTTTAACTTTATATTGTTGCTCAAGAAAGAAAATTTTAGTTAATGGCATCATAAATATAGGGAAAAATAAAAATAAAAACACTCTGTCAATGAAATTCCTGTTAATCTTTCTTTCAATAAAGGGGAACATGAAAAAATGCCTTAGGCTGATAGCCAGTCATTATTTATGATTTTTAGAACATGTGTAGAGTTCAAACAGCCCATCACCAGAGGGGAAAAATATCCAAGCATTCTATGTATTTGTATTCTATACTCCAACTATGAAATGGAATAAGTATCAGTACAATTGCTTAAGAATCTAAATCAAAATGAAAAAAACAAAGCAGAAAGAAACCATGCTAATTATTTGACTTTCCCCATTTCCACCTACCCTTAAGATCACCCACAGAGATCATTTTGTTGAATACTTTATTGGTTACTCAAAGGCCACCATTGTCTCCCTGCTGCTTAGCAGGTCCCTGTCCTGGACAACAAGGCTGGATGACTCAAGAGTATGTGGTTTGGAATCAAACACTCTTTTGGTTTTACCACTTAGTTGCTAGAGGACTCAGAAAACTCATAATCTCAATGAAAATGTTACCATCCATCTTGTAGGTAAACAATACGCTTAAATCACCCACATTAAAGGGATGTAATACATTAAAATCTCCAAAATGTGATCTGGAGCTCCAGAAAGAGTTCATGTGATGTTTACATTGATATTTGATTATTTCATTAGGGTAGATTGGGAAGTGCAATTACACTAAATGAAAGAAAACTAACATTTTCAAAGTCATAGTCAATATTAACCTGTATCTATGAATAAGATAATTTACAACTCCCTGTGTATAAATGGGTCTGCCAAATGGCTAACATTTATATTTTCTTTTCATGAAGAATTTAGAGCTTGATTTCTGAGATTATAGTTGTTTGACTGAGTTATTACTGAAAAAGATTAAAATATGAGGTTGCTTTTGTTTCAAAGATTAATTTTTATCCATATTAATAGTGAGGAAACATATGAAAAAGTCAATGAATATAGAAAACATCCATGTTTATCATTTAAAGTATGCATATAATTTACTAAAAGATACTCAAAGCAAGGGTGGCATTCTGGAAGTATACAAACAATAGAACAATCTCAAATAATCAAAAAGTAAGGCCTCACAGAAAGCCACAAAACCTGGGATCCAGAAAGAGACCTGTCAGAATGGTTAGTACATGAAATAAAAGCAACAATTACAAATAAAATGAAATATTAACAAGTTTTAAAAACTAAACATGTATTCATTAAAAGGATATAACTCAACAACAGAAATTATGATTCATGCTACAGCAAGACACAATCTCAGGAACACTGTGCTAGACAGAAGTAATATAGACAGAAACAAGCACAAATGGCATGTGTTTAGTTACAAAATATCATAGTAAAAGTAAAATTAGTGGATGACAAGGGCGGGGATTGATGTGGAAAGGATAGAAGGCACATTCTGGAATGACAGTAATATTCTGATGATATTTAGATTATAATGATAGGTATATTTGTCAAATCAGTGAATATACAGTTAATATTTTTTATTTCAAGTTATATAGTTTCATATTAAAATTAAAATACAGAAATAAGTAATAAACTTAGATGCTGGCAGGCACGTTGAACTAGTTAGGAAGAGGTATACTCATGACTTCAATATGATTTGAAATACATCAGTAGGATGGACTGATGGATGGATACATGGATATGATAAATTTAGTAATATCTTAGTGAGTCAATGTTGCCATTTGTTTAAATTTTCACATAATAAAATATATCTGATATTTTAAGTTAAGCAGCCAATTAGTCATCAACGTTCACTGCATTTACTCCTAGCTTAATTAAGATCCACATCGAACATCAGTACTGTGAAAATACTCTAAAAATAAAAATCTAAAATTTTACCTAGATATTTTTAAGGCTTTATCTAGGACAGAAAAAATGTGCTTCAAAATATAAGATTATTAAATACTGTGGTTCCTAATAAAATAATAACATTAATGTTATTAATATTTACTTGTGTCCAAAGTAGTACCATAAAGGGAAACAAATAAAAAGATTTGGACACCTGGAATTAGGTTGAGTTGATAATACCTTTGGAAGTTTTGAGTCCTGGCCACATAACAAGAAAAATTAGTGTACAAACCCAAAATCAAAAACTCTAGCTCTATCAGAGATCTGATGTCACAGGGCTATCTGTTGACAAAATCAACAGGCAGACAAGAGTCTATAGCAGTCACCACTTACTAGAGTAGAAGGCCAAGGTCAGAAATCTCTTTAGGAGCCAGGACACCACAGGAGAAAAAACTAGACTGTACTCAATAGAATCCAGGATTTTCTGTGCAGAGTCTTCAGATTTTAAAACACAGTTATTAGTTTTAGGAGAGCTTCCATACTTCTGTAAGTTTTATCTTTAGAATTCTTAACGTATTCTTGTGAGAAAAAAAACCCTTATCCAGTGGGAGGAGAATGGAAAATAAAGCACTGTTTAAATACAGAGTACTCACTAGAATTACATTAAGTATGGCAGAGATAATGGATTCTCAGGTTGTGAATTTACACTATGGGTGTTCCCTGGTGGCTTAGTGGTAAAGTCCACCAAATAAGGTCCATATACATCCCAATCCCCAGGTTCCCTTCCCAGGGCTGGGGAAACAACCAAGATTAACATCTAAATAAAATAAAATGCTTCTTTCTCTTCATGCCTGCCTATCTCAGTTCAACTTGTCCCAGCCTGCACCTTAAAAAAAAGAAGATCACTTATGCCCCGATGGAGTAGTCCTTTGATGAATTGTCTCTGGCCTAAACTTAATCCACATTCATCCAAAGATTCAGGTTTGCATCCTGGATTGTGGGGAAAACATAGTAAAACTAAATTTAAAAAATAAATAAATAAAATGCTTTATCCTCTTCTTTCTTCTTGCTTGCCTGCCTGCTCACTTTCATTCCTACCTGCACCTTTCCTTTTAAAATAATATGATTAAGAAGATATCTATTGAATATTAGAAAAATAAATGGTCAATTTATTTTTGATGTTCCAAATGAAATGCTAGATGTTCCAAATGAAATGCTAGAAATCAAATTGCCGTCACAAAAATAATATTTTTGATTAGCAAATTAATGGACATTACATAACTAAGGAATCAGTAAAACTGAAGGAACGTCAGTAAAAATCCCCCACTAGAATACAAAAAGGGAAAAGAAATAAAACAACAGAACTATTTTTTAAAAAAAGCACAGGAAATCTAAGTAAAAGAAACAGTTCCTAAAAGTGTACCATATGCAATATAATTTGAAATGTCAGATAAGAAATATTTGAAACAGTAATGATTGAGAGCCTTCTAAATGTGCTAGTCCCCAAATAAAGGAAGATTTAAAAACTTTGTGTAATAAAATAATCTGCACCTAGACATACAGTTTCCAAAATTTAAAATCATGACTTTTTTTATGAAGCTAGGGACGGGGAGATAGTGAAAATTTACCCACAGAAGGACAGGGAGATAGTGACAATTTACCCGCATAAGAACTAGGATAAAAAAATACATCAAAACTCTCTTTAGAAACCTTGCAATCATCAAGAACACTTTACGAAATATTTAATGTGGTAAAGAAACTCATCTAGAAATCCATAGTCAGTAAAATTATCACTCAAAATGCACTCCATTGTAAGGAAAATTATCATCAATAATAAAGTACATTACTTTATGGTAAACGTATCAATTCTTCAAGAAGTGAATAAGAATCCTAAATATCGATGCATCTAATAACAGCGTCAAAATACATGAGGCCAGTTTTGACAGAATTGTTCTAGGCAGCCTGGTGATTCAGCTGCTAAGCCAGAACCTGGTGAGTAGACCAGGTAAATCTCATAGACACAGGTTTGTAGTACAGGGTCAACAGGAACAAACAAAAATGAGCAAAATAAAAATGCTTCCCCCTGCATCTTTTCAACCTGCCTGTCTTAATACTTTTTTAACTGCCCTCATTCCTTCCTGCCTTTTTTCTGCATTAAAAAAATGATAGAATTGGCATGCCCTGGTGTAGCAGCAGATAAGCAAATAGCCTCCAAAGGATTCTAAGCCGCATAGCCCTGGGTTCAATTCCCAGGTCTGGGGAAAACAACTATGTGAACAAGTAAATTAAAATAAAATACTTATTCCTCTTTGTTTTCCCTGTCTGCCAGCCTACTTTCCTTCATTGCTACCTATAGATTTTCAACAGAAAAATTTTAAATGTGTAAATGATAATGTAAATAATACAATAAAATTTCTTACATGAATTGAAAACAGTGTTCAGAGAAAAGACTGTCAAAATTCCAGCTAATTGATATTAAAAAGTATACTTAGTAGAAACATTAGTATACTTATAGCAAGGACAGTTCTCCAAACAAAAATGACTATCACTGACTTTCCCAAGTAGGCAGTAGTAAGAGACCTTCCACAGAATTCTGAGAAAGTCAGACCCAAGATTGAAATGGTGAGGCAGAGTGTAGACCAACCGAAACAGTATTTCAGAACATGAGATCCCTCACAGATATTTACAATACATCACAAAAAAAAATCATTAGACACTATAAACAAGACTGCTGAAGGGACCCACAGTTCTCAAATAGCTTTTCCTGGAAGGAAATAGGGACAATCCATTCAGAAGGAGCAGGAGGAAACGTCTCAAAGTGATGGGTGTGTGTTTACTATTTGAATGTGCTGATGATTTGATCATGGAAATATATTTTAAATATGAACAAATTATATTCATTAAAATGTATTATATATAAATTATGCCATACTTAACTGGTGTGATGAAAAATTGCTATACAAACTGAATATTTTGCTGACAAAAACTTTTAAATATTTTCATACTGTTAACAGAACTTAACTTCTGAATTTATACATCATTTAAATATTGTAGAGTAAGTAAATACAAATGTACCCTGAATGGGACATTTAGGGTATCTTATATATAATCATGAATTACCTGGATAAAATTCTTTGAAAAACATTTTAAAAATCCATCAAAAATGTATGCAAAATGGAAAAAATAACCATAAAATTTGTCTTAAATGTACACTAGAGAACAATTGTTTAGAGATATAGATATAACTAAGATATGGGCAGATCCTAATAAAATACAGTGATTAATCCAATTAAATTTAACTCCTGTGCATTATTTTTGTGTACATTTCTAGAAGCATTTTTCTTCAATGTTTAATTTAGTTCTAAACTAGAGTGTATACTGAATTTCAGAATTACATAAAGATTTGCATATAGTGTTATCTTGTACATTGATTAAAACTATGTGATTGCCATGTTAAAAACAGAATTTCAAAGAGCTTTTAGTATTTCATTGTATTTCACCTAGATCAATCTATAGCCATAAATATTCATATGTAAAATCATCAGAATTTATTGAATGTATGGTCACCAAAAGGCAAGCATCTTATTTCACAAACATAAGGCTTGTAATCATTTTATAAAACAAACAATTCACATTGCAATTCACACCTTGTTCAACATGAGGAAACTATGAAAAATTTAAATGATGTAGCACTCATCTATATGAATGAGAGCTTTTGTGTAAGAAAACTTTGTTTGAGCAAAACTTTCAGTTAAAAGACATATAGAAGTCTTTTTTTCATTCTAACATTCATTTTACATAACCTAAATGACTGTAAAAGTCTTATGAAGTTTACCGGGGAGCTATAGCTCTAAAATACATCACATGGTTTAGTAAAATATGATGATTCACACCAGTAAAAAAATCTGTTTGGAAGGGTTGTGTTAAAGTCTTTACTTAATATTGAGACATTAAAACTCACAGGATAATGCATCCAGGCATAAAACTCTCTGATGTAAAGACACAGGAAAGCATATACTTTCATCTCATATCTCTTAGAAACTCATAATTTAAAATCTCACATAAAGAATATGGCTTATATGCATTAGAAATCTGTGGAAATTTTAAGATCTTTTTTTGAAACTCATGTACATAAAGTCACATGTATTTAATAAATGTTAATAATTGACCAGGTGTTAGTGATGAGGTCAGAAAGTGTACAGAGTGAGAAAATCCCTATGAAGATAATCTCACAATGGCATAAATGTCACAAATGTTAGAAGTATCAGAATACCTTGTGGTATGTATGTGCATATGTGTGTGTAGATTTTAGCATCAAAATTTATCAAAAATCATTACATATGCTGAAGAGAAATGGTGTTTATAGAATAAATGGTACACTTTATCTATCCTATAAATCTTACTCTATATGTAAAAACCCAACCTGAAAGGAGCTGTTTGAATGTAAAAATGTGGGAGTGTATCTTGATAAGAACACATTCCTTCAGACACTCATAAATATTCACTGGGTAGATAAATAAAGTGAGGAAATCTGGAAAGGTTTTAGATACTAGTCACATGTTATACCTCAATTTCTTTTTTATTTATTTTTTATTGTAGTAATTATTCTATACATTAAAATTATTTCCTATGTATAGGTTCCCCATTTCTGAAATGTATTTCAACACACCATGCCCTATACCAACCAAATTACCAAGTGTTCTTCCCCATTGTCCAGTGGGGTCCACCACCATTTGTCCCACCCGCCCCATTCCCTTTTGGTAACCTCAGTTCTGTTGCAAATGTTTAAGGGTTGGTTATGTTTCACCTATTCCTTTGTTTTGTCTATTCACATCCTGCCTGTAAGTGAAGAAATCTGGTATCTCTCTTTCTTCTTTTGACTTATTTCACTTAGCATAATCCCCTCTAGTTCCATCCATGTTAATTCAAATGGCAGGGTTTCATCTCTTTTAAGGGCTGTGTAGTATTCCATTGTGTATATATACCACATCCTTTTTATCCATTAATCTGATATTGGGCACTTAGGTCATTTCTAGTTCTTAGCTATTATGAATCAGGCCACAATAAACATGGGGATACATACATCTCTGTGGATGAGTGCTATTGTATTTTTTGGGTAGTTGCCCAGAAGTGGAATGACAGTATCATATGGGATTTCCATCTTCAGTTTTTTGAGGAATCTCCAAACTGTTCTCCATAGGGGTTGCACAAGTTTGCACTCCCACCAAGAGTGTAAAAGTGTTCCACATTCTCCACATTTCTTGCCAGCATTTGTTGTTTCCAGACTTTTGAAAAATAGCCAGTCTTTCAGAAGTAAGGTGAGATCTCATTGTTGTTTTAATTTGCATTTCCCTGATAACAAACAAGTAGGAACATAATTTCATGTTCCTATTGGCCATCTGTATATCCTCTTCAGAAAAGTGTCTCTCCAATATCTTCTCCCATTTTTTTATTGGATTGCCTGTTCTTCTGTTGTTGAGTTTCATGAGTTCTTTTTATATTTTAGATATCAAGCCTTTGTCAGAAATATCAAATGCAAATATCTTCTCCTAGTTAGTAGGTTCCCTTTTGGCTTTGGTGATGTTTCCTTTTCTTGTGAAGAAGCTCCTTTGTTTGATGTAGTTTCAGGTTGTTTTTTTTTTTTTTCTTTTTGTTTCCCTTGATTGTGGAGTTGAGTTCCCAAAGGCTTTTCTATGACTGATGTCATGGAAAATCTTTCCTATGTTGTCTTCTAAGAACTTCATGGTTTTTAGTCTTATGTCCAAGTCTCTAATCCATTTGAGTTAATTTTTGTGAGTGATGTTAGAGAGTAGTCTAGCTTCATTCCTTTGCTTGTGACTGTCCAGTTTTTCCAACACCATTTGTTGAAGAGACTTTCCTTTTCCCATCAAATGATTTTTCACTCCTTTGTCATAGATTGGCTGTATGTGAGTGAGTCAATTTCTGGTAATTTAGTTCTATTCCACTAATCTGTGCTTCTGTTATTAGTTGAGTACTATACCGTTTTGATCACTATAGCTTTGTAATATAGATCAAAGTCTGTAATCACTCCAGAGTCATTCTTTTTGCTAATGATTGCTTTGGCTATTTGGGGTCTTTTGTTGTTCCATACAAATTTTAAGACTTTTTTTGGTTCTATTTTCTGGAAATAAGTCCGTGGGATTTTAATGGGTATTGCATTAAACCTCTATATTGCTTTGGGTAAGATGGCCATTTTAATGATATTGATTCTTCCCAACCAACGCAGGTGATGTCTTTCTATTTTTTTGTGTGTCCTCTATTGCATTTAAGAAGGATTTGTAGTTTTCATTGTATAGATATTTTACTCCCTCTGTTAGGTATATGCCCAGGTATTTCATTTGTTTAATTTCTATTTCAAATGGCGTGATTTTCATGACTTTGTTTTCTTCTAGCATGTTGTTTGTGTATAAAAATGCAGCAGATTTTTGTGTATTGATTTTGAAGCCTGCCACTTTACTGTATTCATTGATGAGTTCTAGAAGATTTTTGATAGAGTTTTTGGGTTTTTCAATATATAATCATGTCACCTGCAAATAATGAGCTTTTACTTCCTTCTTTTCTATTTGGATTCCTTTTATTTCCTTTCTTTGCCTGATTGCTCTGGCTAAGACCTCCAGTATAATATTAAATAGCAGTGGTGAGAGTGGACAAACTTGCCTTGTTCCTGACCTACTTAATTTCTTATTAGAGGAGAACTTAAAGTAAAAGATATACAAATGAAATTGTCTTTGTGTCTTTTTTTGCAAGAAAACACATAACCTTTGAATTTCCCCTAGTGGTTTGTGTTTTGAAGTTTAATAACTTGTGAATGGATCTCCAAGTAGAATTTGCTCATGAATATTCATTCATGGACTGCTGTTTCTCTTTTAGGTCAGCTCCAAAGGTTGCCCCACAGTGTCTTCAATAAACTCGTAAGATATTTGGAAGTTATTTTATAAGGGAATTTTTTAACACTGTAGGTTATTTCAAATGTATTAGGCAAAAAGTTTATAATGTGGGCTCTTGATATTCACTTTGGTTTCTTATTAGGAAATTCTGCCTCTAAATGGCAATAATTATCTATTTGTCATATCAATAGCTCTTGACTTTCATCCCATGCAAATAGAATTCAGATACCTTTGGTGCAATATTAAACAAAATTCTACTTCTGAGGTTTCTTGAATTTGTGAATATGGAATTGCAGTGTTTGCTGGCTGGAAAAAGGAAGAAGTCATAGATATGGATCCTCTGTAATTATTTTTGCATATTTTAGAGTTATCTGGCAATCTAGCTATCTAATTTTATGTGTAACAGTCTAAAATATTCAACACTATTTGCTGAAATTTTTATTTCCAGATAATTTTGTTGTATTTAATGGTTTCCTTCATTTTGTTTCCTTAAAATCTAATGAGTGAAACAATGTGGTAGGTTTTTTTCTTTTTCTTCAAGACTTATTTCTCTTAGAATAATTCATGCATGTTCCATCCAAGGTGTTGCAAAAGGCAAGATTTACTCTTTTTTAATTACTGAGTATTTCATTTTACCAAGTTATCACTCAGTGGTCATTTAAATCAATTCCAATAGCTAGGCTATCATCGTAATTCTGTCTGCTGAGTGCACATCTGGGTATACTCCAAAGTGTCTGTACACATAAGCAGTCCTACACACCCTTAACTATATGGAAATCTGTGGCACTCTAAACATTATGTATTGTTTCCCAAAGGATATCTGAAATATATCAGACAACCCCTTGACCCCATAAGAAGGATCATTATCAATGCTTTTTCATTTTACATCCTGATGCTTTCCACCATGAACCAGACCCTTTTTCAATAAAAAATGCTCCTTACACATGGCCATTTCAAAATTTCTACCAATTCATAATACTTTTTGTTTGTTTCATACCTTCCCACAACTCAACTTAAAATGTGAAACTTTGATTAATACCACACTCACACTTCTATCAAGTCCACCAACATAATGTTACAAATGCCCAAATTCTTCAGATGGTTTTTCTTTGAGGAGCACCATACTTAATGGAAATGAACACTAGTCATCCTTTCCTTGCTAATTCTCCTACCGATTTCTTCCATCCTATAATTGACTTCAATATATATAATTGACTTCAGTGTACATGCTGACTTTGGTCTGATTCTAAACATCGCAATTCTTCATTACAAGATACCCTAATATAATATCAAAAGTTAAGGGTTTCAATTTTATTAATCATGATTTCAACATCCTGCATATCACCATATTATTACCTTGGGGTTTCAGCTTCTCTCAGGTGAGACTGTCACTCCCAGGTCCTCTAAGCTACTAAAGATAGAAACCAATCTCAGTATTGATATTTTTTGTTCATGCAAAATAATGCAGAGCCCATGTACCCACAAATTTCTTTAACTCTTCCATACCCTGCCCAATATTTTCCAGAAATTAATCAAACCAGGACCAGGTACCAGATGCAGCTGACATCCACAGTTGCCTAAATTTTACTGCAACTATTAAATATATCTAATTCTAAAGCTTTTTTTCTCTTATTTTGTCTTTCCTGTGACCTATAAAATCAGACTGTTGTTCATCTGATATGGAACCTGTTTGTGACTAAACTCCACAAACAATAATCAAAATCTATTCACTTGTATCTAGACACTATTCTCTTGATTGTTGTATTTATTTATTCAATTATTTTCATTTTGCAGTACTGATTCTTGAACCCATTAATTTCTTAGCCTGTATCTTAGCCAAATAGGTTTCAGGGATGGTATATTTAAAATTATTCAAATTTTTCTTAATACTTTTAAAATTTTACTTTATGCATTTATATTTATTTTCCATTTTAAATATATCTGTTTATTTTATTTTTCATTCCAAGTTTTAGAATTTGGGTCCATAGCTTTATAACTTTTATCTAGGCCTCTTGAGCTTCAGATATGACATTGGGGGTGACTTCACCTCCTGTGGTGCAGAATACTTCAATCTGTTCTTGCACTGGAATTTCTTTTTTTTATTTTATGCTATGGTGGAGTAGTGGTTTGGTCAACTGCCTCCAGCTGAAGTACTGTCAACATACATCCCAAGGAAATGGTTTTTGCATCACAGTCCCAGCAAAACAACTATGATATATGCATCTAAATAAAAATAACAAAGTGCTTCTTCCACCTCTCTCTTCCTGTCTGCTTGCCTGCCTAATTGCCTTCATAGATAGCTGCACATTTCTTTTAAAAATATTTGGTGGACATATGGGCTCTGGATTATTTTGCTTGAATATGAAATATCAACACTCAAACAGATTGCTTCCTATCTTTAGGAAGTAACTGGCACTGGGAGAGGCAATCTCTCTCCAGAAACCTGAACCCTAAATGTGAAAGCATTGTGATATGCTGGATATTAGACTCATGATTTTTTAAAAATTGGACCATTTAATAGTTGGCATTATACTAAGGGATCTTGTACTAAAAATGGAGATAATTAGAATCAGGCATAGTTGACAAAACACCAAAATTCATTAGGAAAAGGAGAAGGATATGTCCAAAAATTGAGGATGGCCAATATCCATCATATCCATTAGGTAAAACATTATACAAGAAACAAATGATCTCAATTATTTTGGCATTTCTAATTTTGTCTACATTTTAGCAGTATGAGAGTGACAATAATCAATGTGGCACATTTTGCAGGCATGGTGTGGAAGGGTATGAAATAAGCTAAATAAATGGATCATGAGTAAAGAGTAGTGATTTTGTGAGTGAGGAGGCAGAAAGCATAGTTCAGGTTGGCAATAAGAGCCTAGGTCATGGTGGAGAGCTTCCAGGTGTAGAAGAAAAAGTTCTTCTCCCTATGAAGCCAGAAGGTTAAATGATATGAGCAGACGTCCCTTGGAAAAGCAATAGCTTTCATGAATATTTAGAATGGCATGAATTTCCCTGTAATTACGGGTGTGTATAGGTGCAGATCTGGAAGAGAGGTTGGAGAATACCTAAACGTGGGCTCAGCAGACGACACACCAAGGGACACAACAGAGCACATACATAAAATCAAAGAAGTAAAAGAAATATATCCTAAGCTCAATTTGTGTCTTTGGACTGAGATTCCCACAACAGTCCCAGACCAGGTGGGAGTGGGATATGGGCCCGCAGCAGGTACTAGGACTAGCAGTGAGAATCTTCACATGAGAAAGGGGTTTGGGGAAATTGAGTAAGAGGGACGGGCTGGAGGCAGGCGGGGTTGGCTGAAGGACCTGAGTCAAAGGGTTCCCCAAAGAAATTGCGTGTCTGAGTGTGGCAGTAGCTGCAGAGCCAGCGGTACCGCCCCTTCTGTCCTTGTGAGGATGTGGGAGTCTTAGGGGTGGGTGAGGTTGGGAGGCGGACTCCAGGGTCAGGTGGCTCTGGCAGGAGGCTGAGGGGCGGAGCCCAGGAGGAGAAGCGGTTTGGAGTGCAGGGCAGAGAGCAGGAGCCGTATATAGGGAACACCCTTGATTCTGGCGGGGCTCTAAGGCATAGCTTTGCCTCCGTGGTTGGTGGGAGTTGGGATGGCACGGGCGGGGGCCACTAGATGGGACATTGCTGCTGTTTTGTCACCTCGTCTCCCAGTGGAGGGGGCTGAGGCTGCTAAAGAGCCCTGCCTCTGTCAACACACCTGTCCTTCACGGGTGCGGTTCGCTTCAGTTTTCCCGAGGCTTACACATCCTGGGAGCCTGGGAAGGGCAGGATGAATCCTGTCCTCTTTTTATTCTTTCTCTGCATTGCTGCCCCACAAATACCGCTCCTGAGAGAGGAAGGAGGTTGACCCTAATTGGATCCCGCTTTTTTTTTTTTTTTTTTTAAAGACAAAAAAGGGCTCTGGAACAAAAGCATCTTGTGCTGACTTTTGGTACTGTTTTGTGCACCAGGCCAAACCTGGATATTCCCAGCGGTGGTGGGAGTGAGATTTACTGTGCACTGTGGAGCCACCACCCATGCAAGCCGATCTACAGGTCAAGAGCCACCCCTTCACTTGCTCCTGCTGGGCATTTTATCCCATGACAATAAGGGCAGAAAACGTATTACACAGCTATGAGAGTTTCTACTGTTTCTGATGTGCCAGTATCTGGTGCTCTCTTTCTCTTGGAGCTTTATTCACTTCAGGAAAAATTAAAGTAAGTGAAGATATTACCACTTTCCTTCCATACAAATGGCTCTCCCAGTGTCATAAGTGACATTAAAGCACAGAATATCATATCCAATTTGGAAAATGATCATCAGTATATTATGTTGAACATGTACAAAGTACAATTAGAAATCAATTAATCTATAATCATAGATTACAAAATAAATGTAAAAATCAATAGATGATAAAAGCTCTTATGGTTACCTTTATAAAATCACCTTCCTAAGGAAATGATGAATTAGTGTGTGGATCTTCCTTTTGTAGGTGACTTAGTGAAGGCATAAATGACTAATATCATATAAATAGACATGCATTATATCTCCAAGAGAAGTGGCCATGGCAAACCACACAGGTCTACTCTCAAAGCACCAAAATGAGTTGAGGCGGAAGCAAAATGAAAGGAGAGTAGAGGTCACTGTCTTCATAGCCATAGGAAAGGCAACATGGGGCAGAGTAAACACTTTACCATTAATTAGACTGAATAGATGTAGCAAACTTTAGTCCTCAGTGGATATCACAGACATCTGGTGCTGGCTCTGGGTTGCTTAAGGCCTGGAAAAATGTTGGTGGGGTATGCAAGACTTAAAGGAATTAGTGTATGTGCTCTGGATTATTTTGTTGTAATGTCAAGTATCAATAGACAAACAGATTTCCTTATAGTCAGGAGTGTGCAAGTGTGCAATTTGCATGGAGAGTTTGGAGTATACTTAGATGTGGACTCAGCAGACAAGATATTCAGAAATACTACAGAATCCATAACATCAAAGAAGTAAAGAAAAATTGTTCTCATTCAATTTGTGGCTTTGGAGAGAAATTCCAAGTGTAATGAGAACTGGTTGAATTATAATAGTACTAGGGTAAAGGTAACCCTGGCCCCTGGCCCCCACATTCCTCCCCTGCACCCGCCCAGGGTCAGATTTTTAGCTCAGCTGGCTAAGACAAAGTTTTTAAAGCCATAGACATGGGTTCTAAAAGTGCACCTAGAAAATGAACTGATCAATTAAAATAAATAGAAAAAAAATTAAGTTATAAATTAAGATAAAAACATTCATTTTTCTTTTTTTAAAGGAAAATTTCAGGAAGGAAGGCAACTAAGCAAGAAGAGAGGAGGAAAAAGCATCTCTATTTTATTTTTATTTTAGTTGTTACACTTGTAGCTGCCCTCTCCCCACCAACTGCAGACTTGAGCCCAGGTGCAGATGGCTTGCTCTTTCAGAGGCAATTGACATAATCACTGCCCCACCAGGGCATGCCAACAGTTACAAATAATTGAATAAATATTCTCCCTGTAGTCCAGTTGGTTAAAGCACAGGCTACAAAAGTAATGCACATTAGTTCTAGACCCAGAACTAGAAATAGACAAATAAAAATAAGAAAATCAAGCCTCAAAATGGTGTCCAGATGGGATTGATGGAATTTTGATTGTTTGTGGAAGTTTAGCCACAAATAGGTCCCATATCAAATGATGAACTGGCTGATTGGTAAGACAATATATTATGATGGGCCAAGGAAGGTATGCACCCTCAATCTGTCCTCCACATCTTAAGAGATTGAAAGAAAAATACTTAAATTATGAAAATATTTTAAGCTTCATATAACACAGATTCATACAGGGGTTCAAAAATCAGCCTAGAATTTGAAAAGAAATATGTATATAGTATTACACACCACAATCATCACCAGAATTTGATTGTCCTTTACCAAAACCCTTAATTATCTCCTTCCGTCCACCAACACCCCTGACTCATCATCTTGTGTGTGGGTTTTTGCTGGGGTTTAACTGCTTAATTTCATTATATTCCACATATAAGTGAAACTGACTTATGTTTCTTCCTCTGATTTATTTTGCAAAGGACATTATCTCATTTTTTAGTAGCTGTATAGATTTCCATATGTAGATGTGGATATATACATATGGATGGATGTATATATGTATATATATACACACACACAGTTTATTCACCCTTTTGAGGGCATTTAGGCTATTTCTATGTCTTGGATATTGTGAGTTGAGCTGCTATCAACATAGGGCTAATGAGATATTTTATACTTAGTCGATATATGCCTAGGAGTGGGATTACTAGATCAAATTGTAGATCTATATTTCTTGAGGAATCTCCATGTTCTTTTTCAGAGACTTCAATAATTTACAATCCCACCAACAGTGGGTCAAACCCATCCTCCTCCAACACTTGAAATTTATGGATGTATGGATTTAAGCCACTTTAACGATGTAGGGTGGTGTATTGTGGGTTTTATTTGCAGTTTTCTGAAGATGAGTGATGTAGAACACTTAATTATGGGACTTGAAAGAAAATTTCAAAAATATATATAGTTTAAGCTCAGACAAGATATTCAGGGATCCAATAGTCACACTGGAATTTGAAAGAAGTTATTTATAATCATTATCTCAGTTAAATTCTAAGATGTATCAGGGACATGCAAGGTTTAGCAAAAACTTTTTTAAAAAGTTGACTGTTGTGTATATTGCAATATGAAATGTGTGCTTTGGTTCCTATTATGTCTGTCACTCTGAACAGAGTCCCACCTGAACTTGAATTGTCCTCAGTGTATGTAGATGATGTGATTTAGATGTTGTTTGTTTCCTGTAAAGAATGGTATTTCCAGAGGTCTTGACTCTGAGGGAGAGAAATTTGAAGGCAATGCCCAAGTAGTTCATAATAAATGTGAAGATGGGGCTATTGGAGGACGGGGGCATCCAAAGTGAAGATGACAGCATGTAATTTAACCAAGTGTTTGTTTCTTGATGTTCCTTGATTTTTTTTTATTGTGAAAATCTTAGTGAACAGAGGAAAGGCAGCAACAGTCTGAACTGTTCTATAACCTATGATAATTAACAGTATTATTTACATAGTCCTTCAGCACACATCTCTTACTCAGTTCATCCTTGGTGCCTAGTAATTGATGTTTTTTTACTTAAGATTTTGGAACAAAGTTCTTAATGAAAAAGCAAAGATAATAAACAATCTATTGGATTTATATATTTTAAACCTTGAAGAAACTGTTTTTACTCACATTGGGTATTCTCATTTTTACTAGAGCTCTCAGGTGTTCTCATATCATCAAGGCCTCTGTAAGTGTCAACACTTATCTTCCATAGTTTTTATTTTGTCAGGGTTTCCATCTTCATGATGGCATATTTAGGACACTGACACCATGACTTGGGAATTTAGGCAATCTACAAATGAAATGGTGCCTAACACTCTTTCCTGTTATGAACTTTTTGCAAATTTTAAGGAGGATAATTTTGAAATTTACTGAAATTCCCAGTTATAACTCTGAGTTCCAGTATTGATTAAATCTGAATTTTTGTAAATTAGTGTATTTTATGAATTTTTATTAGTTTTTAATGAATGTATTTTAATAAATTTCTTATTTCATTTTAAAGTTATGTTGTAGAGGCACAAAGGTGACCTCCTACAATGTTGGTGGCTTATTAAATTTCTTCAGGCTATGTTTAAATTATCTAAGAATTTCTCAACCAACACCACCTCCCCTACCTCCCCATCCCAAACTGAACCTACTATATAATTTGATTATTTCACTTATACACATACACACACACACACACACAAAAAAAAAGAATAATATTGTACTAAAAAGATATGTTCCTTTTTATGTTCATGGCAGAAAAATTCACAAATAGCCTAGCTCTTGGAATCAATGAAAATGCTAACTTAGAGATGACTTGGTAAAATGGAAGACATCTCACTAAATGAAAAGGAGGAAATCTTCCCATTTCTAAAAACTTGAATGAAACGTGTGGATTATGCTAAGAGAAATGTCAGAAAAAAATTTACTAGAAAGTTTGATTCATGTGAATTAAAGAAAGAAAAATGAAGGAAATAATGAAACATAACAAAAATAGGTGCATTTCGTATGAAGAATATAGTTGTCTGGGATACAGGAGAGAAACACTGGGGTAGGGGGAAGTAAAAGTCAGAGTGGTGCACAGCACTAGAATTCTGGTTGTAGATATGGTGTGAAATACAGACATGAGTGGATTTGTGAACTTATACTCTGGAAGAAAATAGCATAGTAAATAAAACACTAATAAAATTAATGAAATAATATTATTGTATTTTTTAGTATAGAGATATTATGTATCTTTTTCAAATGATAATGCATTCACTTACCTGAAAAGTCACCATTATGTACATTCTAATATAAATTAGAGTATGAAAGGTAATAAAAATAGATCTTCTAATTGCCAATTGATGAATTTTAAAGGAAGTACAATAAATATAAAATATTTAAATAAAACCACACACAATCCTAAATAGCTAAATGAAAAATAGTTTTCACACTTCTTGGATTTCATGAAGTCATGATAATCAAAGAGTATTATACTAAAATCAAAACATAGATGAGTAAAATAGAATTGAGACTCCTGAAATAATAAGGTGTACATTTGATTACCCTGACAGCTCAGTTGGTAAACCTGTGTCGGGAGAGGGGTTCACACACAACACAAGGACCTGGGCTTATGGGCCAGGGTAGAGACAACTAAAATGTGCAACTAAATACTAAAGGTTTCTGCCTCTTCTATCCTCCTTCCTGACTGCTACCCGCCTGTCTTCATTCCCACTTGCCTCCCTTCCCCTTAAGAAAATCAGACTAAGAATCCTTATTTCCTCTTACAAATGCACACATACATGCTCAGTTAACTTACGACTAAGTGTAATCAAAAGCATACAGTGAAGCAAAGAATATCTTTTCAACAAGTGGTGTTCTGAAAAGTGGACAGTCACATGTCAAACAAGATAACTAGAGATAACGAGCTAGATAACTAGATAACTCTAAAGACATCTATGCTCCCCAAAAAAGAATTAGACACTTGGATAACTGACTGAAATTCATAAAATATGTAGAAGAAATGCAGCAATGTTACAAGTCACATAATTTAAAGAGGTCTTTTGGCATTCAACTTGAGCAAAAAGAAAACAAAAATAAACAAATAGGACATCAAATAAAAGGCTTCTGCATAACAAAAGAAACTATCAAGAACCTAGGGCAGCCATTGGAATGGGAGACACTTGAACAACCTACATTCGTCAAGCAGCAAACATGTAAAATATACAAATAACTAATGCAAGATTTCACCAAAATAAGAAACTACGTTTGTCCAGGAGCTAACCACAAAATGGGGAGATGATCTTAGATTGTGCAGCTATGCTTAACTGAATCTCACATTTTATAAACATGAAATAATCACATCACCAGCAACACCTGTTCATGGACCCAGTCACGTAACATGCTTGCTTTGTCAGGCTGAGGTGTTGGCTACAGGAGTGAATTTAACATCACTGTATCACTGATTACCTTGAGTTAAATACATGCCTATGGTTCTCTGGATGTCCACTCATAAATGGTATACATCTTTAGGAGTTATCATCATTCTTTATTTCCACTCATCTGAAACTTCAACATGATATTTCATGTGAAGTGTCAGGGGGAGAGGGACAAAGGTTAACATACAAAATTTATGAAGAGGTATTAAATTCACTGCTTTGGCTGGTATACCTACTGTGAGTTTGGTGATGGTGAGTCCTTTATAGTCCAACAGTCAGTCTTCCACAATATAAGACAAAATAGTCAACAAAATAGAGAATCCAGGTGGGTAGAATCAATTTTATTTTTGTAATCTACAGGTGTAGAAACTAAACTGGTCTGCCCAACAGCAAAGTGCAAAACACTGCGTGCTCCTTTCTTAGAACAGAAAACTACATGCAATTATTTATGGTCAGGGTTTAATCGCAAATGACTGAAATAGATAACCAGCCAAAAAGACATTCTCCCTCCTCCTATTCTTCCTTAAATACTGTTTCTCTCCCCTCTTTTTTTCTCTTAAAAATTTTAGTTTTTGATCAAATGAACATTAACTTTATGATGTAGACATTTAAATTGGAGCTCTTATAATGTCCACTGTAATGAAATTATGCAACATCATTTGAAAAGGTGTGGGGAATTCCTCAAAACATAAAATATGGAACTACTATTCAAACCAGGATTTCCATTTATAGGTATTTATACAAAAAATAAAAAGTACTGCAAAATATCTGCGCACCCTTACATTCCCAACAGCAGAATTCACAATAGCCAAGACATAAAATCAAAGGAAATACCCATTCACAGATACTGAATAAATTATTTATATATATATATATATATTTAAAGGACTACTACTCAGCTACTAAAAAAATTACTTTGTGTTTTGTAGTAATTGATAGAATGTGGGCTGATTGCACTAGAAAATAAGATAAAAAAGAAAAAAATGATTTTCATTCATATGCAAATATAAAGAAAACGTTAAAGAAATTTTAAAAAGTCTAGACTTTGAAATGATGAATGTAGTTATCAGAGAGGATGGAGAGGGAAAGGGGATAGCTGGGTGAAAATGATAGTGGTGCATGACAGTACAACTCTGGTGGTGGGTATAGAGTCACTAAACAGGATATATTTATGAATGTATTATCTATAAACCTAAATCATATTGGAATGAAACAAAATTAAATATTTAATACAATTTTGTACATAAATTTTATATTTCAAAAAGAAAAAATGAATATTCAACATGATGGCACTTTATTAAAATAGAACGAAGACTTACAAAGTTTATATGAAAGTGTAAATGACTCTGAATAGCCAAAGCAATCCTGAGGAAATGGAAGAAAAATTTAGGGATCACAAACTTAGAATCAAACAACATTCAAAAGGGATGAGAATCAAATCAATATGATATGGAATAAAAACAGACTTGTAGATTAATGGATTGTAATGGATAAGCCAGAAATAAACTGACGCATATTCTCAATTTATAATAAAAATCCATTAACATACAATGGAGAAAGGAGAGCCAACAAAAGGTACAGAAAAACTCAACAGCCACCAGAAAATTAAGTAAACTAGATCACCCCCTAACACCATAAATATATTTCAAAATTGATTGAAAACTTGCTATGAAACTGGAATACATAACATACAGAGGAAATGTAGGTAAAAGGGCATAACCCATATGAATTAGAGATGTCTATGGGGACTAACATCCAGCAATGGGGAAAAACTGAATTATGATAAAATCAAATAAAAAAATCATTGCACAGCAATACAAATTATAAAGGAAATAAAGACAGTCAAGTGGATGGGAGAAGACATTTATATAGCATACATCAGTCAAAGGGTTAATATCCAAAATACAAAAAGAATTTATACAACTAAAATAATACTAATAATATAATGGTCAGGAGATGTGGATATACTTTGCTAATGATATACAGATGGTCAATAATAATATGAAAAAAATTGGGGGTGCACTCTTCTGGATCAGATGAGAGAGATGGCTGGGATGAGATGGCTCATGTGGGCGAAGTTTGTAAAACAAAATAAAAACAAATGCTATTCCTCTTATGCCTTCCTTCTCTTTCTACATCTCTTAAAAGAGGGAAAAAATAATACTGACCTCTAATTAGTAGGAAAATTAAAATCACAGGTGAATAAAATATCTTACCTCTCACAAGTTAGAGTGGACTATGTCAAAAACCTAGATTAGTTTGGGTGAAAATGTGGAGAAAAATGAACCCTGTACAGTGTTGGTAAAATTGTAAATTGATAAAAGAACTGTGTAAAACAACATGGAGTTACCTCAAAAAGTCAAAAACACAACTAATGTACAAACAAATATATCAGACTTAGGTAGTATGACCATTATTCCCATCTCAGGAACACTTGTCTGTGAATCATCTCATATTCATTGAGGGTGAAAAACTAATCTGATGGAAAATGACAATGACTGCAACTTTTCTTGTACCACAAGATGACAAGTGAACATTCGATTATGCAGCAGAACTACAATTTCCCATATATCTTAAAAGGTAAAATTTCTTTCCACTGCATGGAATTTTATATTTAAAACTATATATTTCAATGAGGAATGGAGAACTTTACATATCCATTAATACAAAAGCATTGTGGGCTTTCATTATTGAGTTTTGAATCATTTTTGATGTTTCCTAAATTATCTGTCATCTTTAAATGATAGGACTTGTGTGATCATTCCATATCATCACAGTGAATGGAAATTACAGAAGAATTTACCACTTGACTTAAATTGATAGGATTTCTCCTCAGGGTAGAATCACAACAAAGGTATTGGGAAGGCTTTCCAACATTCCTTAATCTTTAGAGGACTTCTCAGCAGTGTGAGTTCTAATATGTCTAATAAATACACAGGATGTAACAAGAGCTTTCCCACAAGATTAACATCGAAAAACTTTTTCTCCTTTGTGCATTTTCATATGATTAGTGAGAGGAATGGTGAAGTCTTGCCCACATTCCAGAACACATAACACCATTTCTACATTCCTAACATTTATCAGGTTTCTCTCTACTGTGAATTCTCATGTGAACTTTAAGTTCTCCAAACCATGCAAAACTTTTCCCATGTTCCTTACATTTATAAGGTTTCTCTCCAGTGTGGATTCGCATGTGAACCTGCAAATTTCCAGAACTTATAAAGGCTTTGCTACATTCTGTACACGAATAGGGCTTCTCTCCAGTGTGGATTCGCATGTGAATTTTAAGCTCTCCAGGATGTACAAAACATTTACCACCATTATTACATTTATATGGTCTCTCTCCAGTGTGGATTCGCATGTGAACATTCAGGTCTCCAGGACATATAAATCATTTGCCACATTCCTTACATTTATAGGGTCTCTCTCCAGTGTGATTTCACATGTGAACATTCAGGTCTCCAGAATGTAAAAAAACTTTGCCACATTCCTTACATTTACAAGATTTCTTTCCAGTGTGTATTTGATTGTGAACCTTCAGCTCTCTAGAATGTACAAAAACTTTGCCACATTCATTACATTGATAGGGATTTTCTCCAGCATTTATTCACATGTGTTAGCAATGAATGAGGGGTCTGTAAATGTTTTCCTGCATATACTACATGCAGACCTGACCCATCTGTAAGACCGAAAATGCTTTGTTAACTGAGAGGATGTAACAAAGGTTTTACCACCTGTTTCACACTTAAAAGTCTCCAGGGTGTGTTTTCGTATGACCACTAAGGTAACATGATTGAGAAAATGCTTCCCCGCATTCCTTACATGCAGAGGTTGTTACTCCAGTGTGAGTACCCATGTGAATGCTAAGGTGTGCAGAATGTTTAAAATATTTTCCACATTCCTTGCATTTATGAAGTTTGGATACAGTGTGAATTTGCTTGTGAAGGTGAAGGAGAGGTGAAATTCTAAAGGTTTTTCCACATTTTTCACATGGAAAGGGCTTCTGATCAGAGTGTGTCTTCTGGGATTCTATAAGTTCAACAGGCTTCATGAAGGTTTTCCCAGGAGAGGTTTTCTTCTGCAGATAAATAAAGCTTTTCCCATACTGATCATTCTTTTTCGAGTTCTCTTCATTTTCAGTTCTGCTGTGCACTTCCAGGCAGGAATGTTCACTAAAATCCTTTCCAGGATTCTCACAATCATAGAGTGTCCACCTATTTAACTTTCTTTCCTAGTGATGAATGGTGAAGGACAATACAAACAGATGTCAGGTTATTGTATCCACCTATCCTAAATAAAACAGTACAATGTTAAGATTTTACCATTCCTACTAACTCATACTTACACTACTTCAGAAATTTCATTCAGGTGAACTTATGGAATACTACTGTCAAAATGATGAGTGAACTTTTGAAATAAAAAAAAAATGTATACTTTGAGACATTTGTTTGTTTGTAATACCAAATTTATGTTTCAATATGAGGGAATCATCCTTGTTTAAATTCGTAAGTCCAAGTTGCAAGCAAAGATTTTACTTAAAAAATAAAACTTTTCATAATCCAATTATGTTGGCATAATTTTTTCTTTTGGGTACAAATCACCAATACTAAATATATATTGCGTGTTTTCACATTCTAGCTAATAAAACGACTTATTATTTTCAGTGAGGAAGATGTCAAGTATCTCTTTTCAAAATTACTGATCTTGGGCATGTGGATGTCTGCAGCCTCCAGCCAACAGAGCACATGTGCATCCCCAGAGCTCTGGTTCACACCTTGAGAAAGGAACACAAGTAGTGGGGGATTTAGGAGAGAGAAAACAAACAAAATAAACAACTGGTGCACCACAGGGGAGTAGGTCAGTCACCTCCATAGAACTGAGGACACAAACCCATGAGTTCAAGTTCCAGCGGGGTGCAGGAATGGTGTGTAAAACCAGCGTGAACAGCTAAATAGAAGTAAAATAAAATGCTTCTTTCATCTCTTTCTTACTGCTCTTACTCACCATCATTCCTGTCTGAACATTTTCTTTAAAATATAAAATAAAATGAGCACATGCTGGTGGAGCAGGGGTTAGTTTTATCGCCAACAAAGAAGCAAGCCTCACAGCCCCGGGTTTGAGTCCCAGGTCTCAGGGGAAACAACCAGTGTGAAAAACTAAATAGAAATAAAATTTAAATGTTTCTCCTCTTTCTTCCTGTGTGCCTGCCTGCTGACTTTCATTCCCAATGATACCTTCTCTTTAAAAAAACAAAATAAAATAAAATGTACATAGAAGCAAAATATATAAAATGCTTCTTTCACCTTTCTCTTCTTGCCTTTCTCCTTGTTTTCATTTCTACCTGCACCTTTACTTTTAAAAAATTACTGATTTTACCGTTTCTCTCTGTTTAAATGTCTTCCTTCCATAATGAACATCCTAGAATGCTGCATCTTTAGTTTTCAGTTGCATTTCCCATTCTAAAGTAAAATTACAGTGTGAGAGTTTGGAGAATGAATTACATTCTAATAGTTCAAAAACAGATAGTTATTTCAATTATTTTCACATTGAAGATATTAGTGAAAACAAAGGTATAATAGATGAGGGCATTAGTTATATTATTATCTTAGCATTGGCACACCCTGGTGGAACAGTGGTTAGGTCAATTGCCTCTAAAGGAGTAAGCCACATAGGCTTGGGTTCGAATCTCAGGCCCAGGGTGAAGCAACCAGAGTGAACAACCACATAAAACATACAGAAGAAAAAAAATCTTAGCAGTGATAACCGTGATAGTCACCATTTCCTATTTGAATAAACAGATTAGATATTAGCAGAGAAATGAAAAGATTCTGGATAAACAATGTATATCCAAAACAAAGATCATTTTATCATGTAATAATGTGTATGAAGACAATGGAAACTACCTAGAAAACTGAAGACATCCCAAAGCATCAGAGCTCAAAGATCCCAACCTTCTCAGAGAAAAAAAAATGCCCATAATTATAATCCAAAGATACTGATCATTTTGTTAATATGGAATGTTCTCAAAATCACTCACCTTGGATGACTCTTCTACCTAATATCTTCAACTCTTTATCTTGTTCTTAAGAGCAGATCACACTGGGTTTAAGTACTGATATCCTGTGTATCAAGAAAGATGCATTAATGGCAAAGACTTCAGCAAAAATTTACAAACTTTCCAACAATCAGATCCTAGTTACAATGAAATTACTACAATTATTACAAAAGATAAAACAAATATTCCCCTCATTCAAGGATAAAATTTGAATATTCCTCCCTGACTCCTGAAACACTTGTTCACACATACAGAAACCCTTAAAAATCGATAAACCTTTACTGTGAGGAGAAATAAAATACAAAATCCTCATTGTCATGGAGAAACAACTCAGTAGCTGACAAATGTTGCTGTCCAACTACAATTACACAGTAAAACCTCATCAGTATGGTAGCTTGGAGGTCATCCTTGAGTGACATTTGTTGATTAATAACTAGACAAGCTGTGCCTAGAAGGATGTATATACAATGGAAAGAGTTTACCATTTGATAGGATGCAATTTCTTCTCACCTGACAAAGTATTTGTCAACAGGTGAGTCGCCATACGACTTCTGTCTTTTCCTGAGGGTGAAACAAATGGCTTTCAGGTAAAAGATCTGAAAATGAAGAAGGTATAACCAAATTAAGATGACAACAATTGCTAAAATCACCTCCTTGTAAATAATTTGAATACAGCTTGATTCTCAAATATTCCTGCATATTCAAGTTCTCTCTCTCACAAATATACATACACTATGGCCAAAAATGTCAGTGGAGGTCATCTTATACAAAGCAATATACAACTTCAATAAAGTTCCTAATAAAATTCCAAAGATATTTTCAAGAAAACTGAATAAATAATAATTTTATATAGAACAAAATAGATTGCATATAAAAAAACTTCTCAAAATGAGACAGAAAATGAAGAAGTCACACTATCTGAGTTCAATCTATAGTAAAAGGAATGTGATAAAAAAGTATTGCACTAGAATAAAAACAATCAAACATATCAGTGGAATAAAATGAAAGACCAGAAATAAAACCAAACCTACATGCACAGTGAATATACAAAGAAAAAGTCAAGAACATATAATGCAGGAGGAAAGTCTACACATCAAATTGTGCAGAAAAACTGGACACCTACAAATAAATAAATAAAGACAGATTATTTGTTAACACCATACCAAAAAAATCAAAGTGAAATGGATCATATAGTAGGTTGTAAGAGCTGAAATAATAAAATATATAGACAGAATGTTATATGTCATCAACTCATAGATGCCTTTGGGGAAGTGACACAAACAGCAAGGACAACTAAAATAAAACAAACAATTAGGACTACATAGTCAAAGTTAAACAGGTTCTACACAACTAGAGAAACTGCTAGTAAAACAAATAAGAAACCCACAGATGAAAACACATAGTGAAACCGCCTCACAACAGTGACAATGGCATATATCAAAGACTGGAAACAACAAATGTTGGATGGAATGTGTAGAAAAAAGCAACAAGGTAAATTAGTACATCTTTAGAAAGATATTACTCAACAACAAAAAGGATTGATCGACCATTCAATTTAATGTAATCCCACTTCTAGATATATGACCAGAGAATATAAAAATACTAATGAGAAATAAAGTACCTGTATCACTTTGTTCAAAACAGTATAATTCACATTAGAAAAGGCATGGACACTATTTAATGTCTGTCAACAGAAGATTGGATAAAGAAATAATGGTATAAATAATCTATGCAGTTGATAAAGAAAGATGAAAGTGTGCCTTTTACAATAACCTGGTAGAACTGGAGGGAATAAAGCTAAATGAAGTAAGTCATAAAGAAAAAAAGAAGTACTAGATGGTTTCAATATATTTGGAATATAAAGAAACAAATGTGCCGTGCCCTGTTGGCCTAGTGGCTAAGACCACAGAATGCAGTTCAAACGCATCCAAATGACCCAGGTTCAAAGCCCAAAGCTGGGGAGTACAATTAAATGAAATAAATGCTTCTTCTTCCTCTCTACTCCTTCCTGGCTACTTGCTTTAATTCTTTTCTACATGAAAGTAGACAGACATCTATAAAACTCAGACGATACATTACTGGAGCTACGGGGAAGGTCAGGACATTGGGACAAGGATCAAAATAAAAAAACAATAAAATAAAGATGACTTTCTAACATTTCCTTTTTTCCTTAAAAATGCTTCTTTACCGCCACACCTTCCTTTCTAAAATTAAAGGAGGGATGTGAGCTCTACTTCCCAGCAGAAAGTAATGGTTTCATTTTAAAGGTGAGGAACGCTATTCAATGTGACTCTTCTTTGGTCAAGGGAACACACTATATGAAGCAGCAACTCTGGATTCTGTTGACATACTAAAGCATGATTAAGAAACCATACCAACAGGTCTATGTGCACACTTGTCTTGGTGACATAATGACACCATATCATACTTTGACAACATTTATTTTATGAATCATCAGAAGAGCATCTTTTTCATGTATATGGTTTTCCATCATATTTTTATATCAATTTTCCCACAAAATGTCATGCCGCTTCTCTTAAAGCATTTACCTTCAGATTCTGGTTTAGCATCTTTGTAATAAATATTAATCAACATAGGTGGAAAGATTAGTCAAGATGGTGACCTGATAGGAACAAGGTGAGTTCTCTCCCCACAAAGCAACTAGAAATCACCTATTTTGCAGAAACGATCACTAAGAAAAGCAGGTGTAGAGACTACCGGTGGCAGCAGCATTGACCACCATAAAGGGTAGGCAAAGAAGTAGGGGTTTGGAGCTACATCACAGACTTGGGATTCCCAGTGATGGTGCATTAAAAAGGGGGTGTGGTGGAGGAATGCTGTCTTACCAGACCTCCCAAAGAAACACACTGATAGCAGAGAGCCTGCCCAACAGGACTAGGACACAGAGCTAGAGTAGAGGGTCTAGGCATAGGGTAAAGGGAGGAACAGCACCCAGGTGTACTGAATGGGAGTCTTCAAGGCAAATTACACATGGACACTGGCCTAACCAAAAGGCAGAGAATCTCCTACCCACAACCTGTTTGTATCTTCAAACAGGACTTAAATTTCATAAGATTAAATCACCAGAGAAAATAAGGGCCAGGTGCTAGCCTTACAAATAAGACAGAAAAAGGCCAAACTCAATTGCATGTCATTTATTACAGTTGCTTCTCAAGTAAGAATGCTTTTGTGTCCCCTGGAAACAACAGTACCTAAAACCTTTCCAGAATTCTGTAGATTTTTTTTTAAAGAAAATTTAATAATGTATAAGGTACAGGTAGAAAATGAAGGTGAATAAGCAGGCAGGCGGGTATAGGGAGGAAGAAGAGACTATTTATTTAGTTATTCACGTTGGTTGACCCCACCAGGACTTGAGTTTTGAATCCAAGACCTAGGGATACATATGGACTTCACCCATGATATACTAGATTTTTAAGCTTGCACTGAATTCCTCACATTTTTAATTTCCTCAGTTATATTTGCAAATGGCTGAAAGGATGGATATTTACCTAAATATAGTCCCAAACTTTTATGCTCGTGCATATCTTTCTGGAGTGGAATGTTGTGTGTAAAATAAGATTTTTAAAATGAATATAACTCTCCCATGCACTCTACAGACACAATTTGTCCATAGTAGATGTCCCAGACACTGGTACAGGGCCCATGTTGATTAAGGAATGGGAAATATTGGCAGGGTATGTAACAGTTACATAACAGTTACATCCCAGGCTGGGAAGACCAACTAAGATGTACAACTAAATAAAAATAATGAAGTGCATCTTCCTCTCTCTTCCTGCCTGCCTGCCTACTTGTCTTCATTCCTATGTGCACGTTTCCTTTAAAAATGAATTGGTTATATGAGCTCTGGATTATTTTGCTTGAACTCAAAATGTCACTACTCAGATTTTATTTCTTTATGAAGCAACTGAGTTTGTGAGGGGAGGTCTCTCCCCAGCCAATCTGAAAGCTAAATGTGAAAACATCATGATATGCAGGGCATTAGAATAATGATGAATAAAATTGGATCACTTAATATTTGACATCACACTAAGGACATTTTTAATGAAAATGGAGTGTTTAGACCAGGCATAAGTTGCCATAAGCACCAAAGGTCATTAAGAGAAGATGGAGGACAAAATTGGCAGAAGAATGAATCAGTGTAGGATGACCACTATCCATCATTTCCATTAGGTACAGCAATGTACAAGGAAGATGATCTCAATTATGTTGTCATTTCTAGTCTTGTGAACTTGTTAGAAGTGTCAATGTGAGGATAATCAAAGTGGCACATTTTGCAGGTATGTTGTGTAAGGGTCTGAAATAAGCTAAAGGAATGAATCGTAGGTAAAGAGTAGTGATTCTGTGAGTATCCAGGTGGAAGTTACGGTTCTGGCTGGAGACAGGTTCTGGGTCATGTTGAATAACTTCAGGGTATAAAAGAGAAAGCACTGGCAGGACCCTTTTCCCTCTGCAGTCAGGACATTGAATGACATGAACAGATATCTGCTGGAAAAATAATAATTTCCATTAGTGTCTAGAATGGCACATATTTTCCTATAGTTTAGGGTGTGTAGGAGTGTGCATTTGAAAGAGAGCTTGTAGAACACGTAGTTGTGGATTCAGCAGACAGCACTCACAGAAACACAACAGAATGCCTAAGAGAAAAGAGCATAATGGAAAAATTTCCTAACTTCAATTTGTGCCTTTGGAGATAAATTCCAAAACCCTGGAGAACTGGGTGAATTATTCTGTGGACAGGAGTCAAAGTCATCCCCCAAGGTCATATCCGTAACTCAGGTGGCTAAGATGAATGTTTTAAAGTCATGGACCTGGGTTCTAGAACTGGGACTAAAAAATAAACAGATACATTAAATATAAATGGATAAATAAAAATAAAATTTAAAATTATAAAATAAGATAAATACAAATAATTTTTAAAATATTTTCCCTGTAGTCCATTTGGCTAAGACACAGGCAAAACTAGGTTCAAGACCCAAGACTTCAAAAAAATAATAAATAAGAACAACGGGGAACAGAAAGTTCTTCACTTTTGACTAAAGAGATTTAGAATTTTGTTTTATGGAACTGTATCCACAAACAGGTCCCATATCAGATGAACAAATGTCTTATTGGTGAGATAGTGTGTATTGATGGGAAGGTATGTACACTCATTCTGTTCTCGAGACCATAAGAAATTCAAAGAAAATTAAAACATTATAAAAATACTTTAACTTTAGGACAAGATAGAGATTGTTACAGGTGTCAAAGAGAGGAGTTTGAAAATGAATCTTCTGTTGATCATTATCTCAGTTAAACTGTCTTGTTTATTAGGGACATAAAAGGTTTATTGAAAGCCTTTTTAAGAAGTTGAATGTAATGTATATTGCAGTGTGAAATGTGTGCTTTATTTACTGTTACTCTGAAGGAAGATAGTCACGCATGGACTCGACATGCTTCTCAGTATATGTAGACTCCTGATGTTCATTTATATTTGGGGTGTATGTAGAGCATGATAGGTATAGGGTACTTGACTCTGAGGGAGGTAAATTTTTAGATAATGGCCCAGCAGTTTCTAATAAACATGGTTAAGGAGACATTGGATAGCTGGGGAATCTAAAATTAAGACAAACACCTATAAGTTCCACAAATATTTGTTTCTTAGGCCTGGTGAACAGATGAAAAGCATGAACAGTCTTTTCTGATGTACCACCTATGATAATACCTGTGTACTTGCATAATCCTCCAGCACTCAGCTCTTATTCATTAAATCCAGGTGCCAAGGGATACAGCAGTTATTTATACTTGTTTTTAAGAACAAAAAGTATCCAGGTTTTGAAAGGAGTGAAATTAATCACCATTTTATTAGGTTTGCATACCCAAGGTTAGTTTACATTGAGAGTTCTTACTGTAACTTAAGCTCTGTTGAAGAAGGTCTCATCTAATAAAGGTCTGTAGAAGTGTCAGCACTTACCTTACATAAAATTTTGTTGTGTCACAGTATCCATGTTCAGGATGGTGTATTTTAGGGCATTTGCACCATGATTTGAAAATGTAGTCAGTGTTACAAATGAAGTGAAGCGGTGCATAAAAAGCAGTCCTCTGTTATTTCTTTTTTAATTTAGAGAGTAATTTTGAAATGTAGTGGGATCCCCAACTATACATGTAATTTTATTGCCATTATTTATTAAATCTGAATGTTTATCAATTAGCACCTTTTAGGACTTTTAAATAATGCATTTAGTAAATTTCTTATTTAATATGAAATTTATGTTGTAGAGGCACAAAAGGAAACTCTCTTACAGTGTAAGTGGCAGTTTAGTCTACTAATTAACCTATATTTTAAAAATCTGGTGATCCCCTCAGAACCAGAACTACCACATATAATCCAAATATTTCACTTCTACATATATTTGAAGAACACAAAGGCACTAATCAAAAAGATATGTGACTTTCTACATTTATAGCAGAAGAATTCACTATAACCTAGGTATGGAATCAAATTAAAAGCCCGTTGAGAATGACTTGGCAAAATAGAATACTAGTTTGTTATTGAAAAACGAAATCTGGCATTTTTCACGAATTTGGGTGGAAAATATGTGGACTATGCTAAGAGAAATGTCTGAAATAAATAGAAAAAAATTTTCACTCATATGGAAGATAAAGAAAATGAAATGACAAAGTACAGCAAAATTGTCTGGATGCTGAATGAAGGCTTTATCTCCCAGGGGTAGAAGAGAGGAAAACTGGCATATTAATGGGGTAATAATGTGAGTGGTGAATGGCACTAGATCTCTGGTTGTGTAAGTAGAGTGATATATACCCAAGAATGGATTTATGAATCTACTCTCTGGAAAATTATCCAGTATATTAAACATCAATCAAATAAATGAAATAATTGCGCTATATAAATTTCCACTATACAGGTCATATTTTACATATTTCTTCTATATCAATGCATATACTGACAGGAAAATTTACTAGTTATACATTCTATTAATTATGGAGTTTAAAAAGTGAAAAAAAGTAATTTTTAAATTAACAACTGATGAATTTTTAAGGAAGTAGAACAAAAATATGAAATTTATATAAAACTACACAAAACTCAGAAGGGCAAAAACAGTCACCACACTCTTGGATTTCAAAATATAATATAAAGTTATAACTATTGTACTACAATGAAACCACATAGATCACTGAAATAGAATTAAAACTCCAGAAATAATAATTGTCTACAGACACCTTGGTGGCTCAGTTGTTAAGCCTATGTCTGGAGAAGGGTTCACATACAGCCCAAGGACCTAGGTTGTATCCTAGGAGGAAAACTAAAATGAGCGACCAATTAAAGTGCTTGTTCCTCCTCTCACTCTTCCTCCCTGTATGCTCCCTGCCTGCCTTTACTGAACTCACAAATCTGGGCATTGATCACCCTACACTGATGACCTCAGGGTCATATACCTGTGTCAGGTTCAGCCTTGTGCTAAGAGCCCACTTAATTGAAATGAGCTCATCCTGCATCAGGTTATGGCTTTTGCCCACATTTGATCCATGCTCCTACTGCCTCTTCAGCAATCCCAGTGCTTTTCCCTACTCTGTGCTCTGCTTTGCTTTGAGTTTCTAGAAACTGTGATAAAGTTCTTCCTTCATGACAAACATTTCTCTGACTGATTGTCTAACCATACTTGATGAAGAAAACCAGTTTCTCTAAATACAACAGGTGAGCTTACAAGGTAAATAAAAAATCAGGATGCACTCAGTGAATTTAAAAGTGATCAAACTAAATACCTCTTCACAGAAGTCTGGAAAAAGAAAACGTGATATACATATATTTAAGCAAATACTAATTACTGAAATTTTGTGTTTTGATTTGACAGAATAGGGCTGTTAGGAAACAAATTGGAGAAAAAAAGATACCAGTTTCACTCATGTAAAATATAAAGCACAAAAAAAGAAAAAAATATTCTAGTCTGAAATGTAGAATGTGCTTATCAGAGATGATGAAGGAAAGTGTACTAGATACGTGGAAATGACAGTGGTGAATGGCAATATATCTCTGGTGGTGGGTTCATTTGGATAAACATTTGAATATACTTATGGATATATTCTATATAAACATAAAATTGAAATCAAGTGAAACAAATAATAAATTAAATATTTTAATTTATATTTTACAAACTGACCTAATTACAAAAATCAATTCCATATCATAATGTATGTACTTATAGAAAAAGTCTTCATTGAATACAAACTAATACAAATATTTACATTTCTAAAAGGCAAAATAATAGATATTGTGCTTGATGGCATTTTTTAAATTAAAATAGAATAAAGAATTGTACAGTTTATATAAAGTACAAATGACCCTGAATAGCAGAGAAATCATGAGAAAAAAGGAAGGAAACTTTAGGATCACAATACTAGCATTCAAACTACATTACAAAAGGATAGAAATTAGTATGAAGAAAGGTACTGGAAAAAAACAGACCCAGAGATCAATGGAATTGAGTTTATACTCCCAAAGTAATAAACAGACACATGTATTATCATTTAATTTATGATTTTAAAAAAAGCCAGGAGCATACAATGAGAAAGGAAGTCATTTCGACAAAGGTATAGTAAAACTGGCAAGCAAAATTATGAAACTCGATCACTCCCTAACATCATAAATCAAAATCTGAGAGAAAATGACAATGACAAAATTTATCTTGGATTTAGGTTTTCTGCACAGCAAGATGACAAATGAACATTATGCAGCAGAACTACAATTTCCCACATATCTTAATAAGGTTTCTCTCCATGGCATGAAACTTTATAGTAAACAAATACATATTTCAATTAGGAAACAATAAAAGTCCTTTCAATAATACAAGGCTTAGTGGGATTTCAGGTCTGGGTTTTAATAGTTCCTGAAAATTTTTAAATTACCTATCATTGTTAGATGACAGGACTAGTGTGGTCATTTGGATCTTCACAGCGAACTGAAACTACTTAACTATTTACCACTTGCTATATATTAATAGGATTCCTCCTCAGGGAGAGATGTAACATCAGAACTGAGTACTTAGTAACCTGAAGGTTTTCGAAAATTCCTTACTTAGGGCTTCTGTCCAGTGTGAGATGTCTAATAAGCATACAGGATGTAGCAAAGATTTTCCTGCTTGTTTAATACTGAAAATATTTTCTACATGTGAGTTTCCACATGCTTAGTAAGAGAAGAGGATTGAGTGAAGTCTTTCTCATATTTCTAACATTAGTGTTTCTCTCCAGGGTGAATTTGCATGTGAGTCCTCAGCTTTCTAGAATATACAAAACCTTTGCCACATTCCCTACACTGATAGGGTTTCTCTCCGGTGTGGATTCGCATGTGAACCTTTAGGTCTCCAGACTGTGCAAAACCTTTGTCACATTCCTTACATTTATATGGTTTTTCTCCAGTGTGGGTTCGCATGTGAACATACAGCTTTCCAGAACACGTAAAACCTTTCCCACATTCCTTACACTGATAGGGTCTCTCTCCTGTGTGGATTCTCACGTGAACATTCAAGTCTCCAGAATGTACAAAACCTCTTCCACATTCCTTACATTTATAAGGTTTCTCTCCAGTGTGGATTCTCATGTGAATCTTCAGATGTCCAGAATGTACAAAAGCACTGCCACATTCCATACATAAATAGGGTTTCTCTCCAGTGTGGATTCGCATGTGAACCTTCAGCATTCTAGAACACACAAAACATTTTCCACATTCCTTACATTGATAGGGTTTCTCTCCAGTGTGTATTCGCATGTGAACTTTCAGATATCCAGAACGTACAAAACCTTTCCCACATTCCTTACATTTATAAGGTTTCTCTCCAGTGTGGATTCTCATATGAAGTTTAAGGTTATAAAAACTTATAAAACCTTTGCCGCATTCCTTACATTGATAGGGTTTCTCTCCAGTGTGGATTCGCACGTGAACCTGCAGCTCTCCGGAACTTACAAAACATTTGCCACATTTCATACATTTATAAGGTTTCTCTCCCGTGTGGATTCTCATGTGAACCCTCAGCTGCCCAGAACATATAAAACCTTTGCCACATTCCTTACATTCATATGGCTTTTCTCCAGTGTGAATTCGCATGTGAGTAGTAATGTATGAAGAATTTGTAAATGTTTTCCCGCATATACTACATGTAGACTTCACCCTTCTATGAGACATAAAATGCCTTGTTAATTGAAAGGATGAAGCAATGGCTTCCCCATAGGTTTTATCCATAAAAGACTTCTCTCCAGTGTGAGTTTTTATATGACTAAGGTGAGATGATTGAGGAAAGGCTTTTTCATATTCCTTAAATATATAGGGTATTTCTCCAGTGTGAATTCTCATGTGAATGTTCAAGTGTGCAGAATTTATAAAGTCTTTCCCACATTCCTTACACTGACAAGGTTTTGTTCTAGTGTTAATTTGATTGTGACTATGAAGCAATGATTCTCCACATTCCTCATAAGGAAAGGGTTTCCTAGCAGAATGTGCTTTCTTATGCTCAGTAAGTCCAACAGACTTAAGGAAGAATTTCCCAGCAGAGGTTTTCTTCATCAGAGTAAAGAAACTTTTCTCATACTGATCATCCTTTTTAAATTTCTCTTCATTTTCGGTTCTCCTGTGCACCTCCAGGCAGGAATGTTCACTAGAGTACCTTCTAGGATTCCCACAATCATAGGGTGTCCACCTGTGGAGCATTCTTTTCTGTTGATAAATGGGTGAAGGACAATATAAAGAGATGCCAGGCTATTAATTGTACCCACCTTTCCAAAATAAAACATCACAATAACTGTTCATATTTTACCACTTATATTAATTCATGCATATAAAGTATTAGGGATTTAGTTCAGGTTGTCTTAAGGACTGCTCTTGTCAAAATGATGAACAATATTTTGTATTAAAATATCTGTACACTGAGAGGTTTATTTGTATTTAATGCCCAATATCTGTTTTAGTACAAGGAAATCATCAAGCAAAGATTTTGGTAAACAAATTTATATTCAAAGTATGTTGCCGTACTGTTTTCTCCTGGGTGAAAATATCCAATATTAAATATATATTCCCTGTTCTGACATTCTATCTAATATTACTGCTTATCATCTTTTAATAAGGAATATATCAAATACATCTTTTAAAAATTATTGATCTTACCCATTCTACATGATTGGGTGTTTTCCTTCCACAATGAATATTCTGAATAGCTGAGTCTTTCACTTTCAGTTGCACTTGCCATTCTGTATTAAATGAAAATTACTATGTGAGAATTTGGGGAACAAATTATAGCTTGATAATTTAAAAATAGAAAAATTCCTTTGCATTTTTTCCATATTAAAGATAGTATTGAAAAAAAAGGAAAGGTAGATGAGGACTTGGTTCTATCACAATCTTAGCAACTAATAATATGATTGTCACCATTCCATTGTTGATTACAAACAATTCTTTTAAGATTATATACTGCCTGGTAAAGAGAAAAGATGGAATTAGTGAGAGAGGAAACTTCTGGAGAAATTATGTATAACAACGGATGAACATAAGAGAGACAAAACTGATCATTTTATCATATAATAGGAAATAGGAGGCCAATGGAAACTACCTACAACTTTGAAGGCATCTCTAACCATCAGAGATCAAAGAAAATACGCATTTAAAATGTTTCACCTAGTTATCATTAAAAGATACTGATTATTTCAGCAACATAGTACTTAAAATCACTCACCTTGGAGTACTCCTCTCTCCACTATCTTCAACTCTTTATCTTGTTCCAACCAAGAAATCACATTAGGTTTGAATAGAAGACACCCTTTGTACAGGGAAATCTCTATTAATGGAAAAGATCCCCACAAACTTTCCTTTTAACCAGGCCCTACATTTATAATGAAATGATTAAAATTATTAAAAAGGAGATAACAAAGTAATGCAAATATCTTCCTTCCAGGAGTCAATAAGAATATATAGTCCTGATTCACAAACACTATTCACAATATGACATATTTAAATATCATTAAGTCAATACTGTAAAATGAGTTGAAATGAAAAATGCTCATTTTCATGGAGAAATCACTGCCACAGGTGGTCAAACTGGTGGCCAACGGAATCATATCCCATGTTATGGTTAACACACAGATGACTGCACCCCAATATCAGAGTTTCTTCTACATCAACTATAACTTGTGAAATACAGATATAAAAAATGAGGAAAATAGTATTAGTACTAGAAACATATTTATACAGAAATCACACTGGATTAAAATACTTTAGCATGCAGAGTAGTGTCCATTGGCTGTCATTATTTATACATAAGACACCACCCACCCTGGAACATAGTAATACATACATTTATCTGCTCCACAGAGGCTAAAGGAATGTTGGGAGCTGTACCTAGTGAGATTAGGTTCTTGTAGTTCTCCAGCATCACATCTCTGTACAGGTTTCTCTGAGAGGGGTTCAATAAAGTCCACTCCTCCTGGGTGAAGTTCACAGCCACATCACTGAATTCCACTGAATCCTAAGGTAACATACACATGCTGTGTTTACTTAAGTCATTCACCCAGTGTTCACTGGGTGTAACAGGATATTCAAAGACAATAGAAAAGTGAAAGGTCACATAGACGACTTCTTCTATCAAGAAAACTCATAGTTTTGAATGACTCAGGCAAGTTTTTAATGGATCAAGTACCACTCGAACCTATATCACCACAACTAGACTGGTAGCACTTTTCAACTTATTATTCTGTACCAGCATAAATCTAACCAAGTGGATTTTAAGTACTTTATTAAGTAAACGGTTATGAATAAAATATTTTTATTTTTTTGAGAAATGTACATTTTCATATTTGAGCCTATCAAAATTTTTAGCTGCCAAATGATTGGCTTATTAGAAGTTAATTACTGAAATACTGAAATTACAGAGTTATCACTCATAAATTTGGGTGTTAGGTACTCAGAAATCACATGACTTTAGTTTATGAATAAATCCGGACAAGTCCCCCTAGCCCTAGATGGGTGTATAGACCTGGGGACACAGTTTGTAATTTTTTAGGATCCAGTTTCTTCTCACCTGAAAAGTATCTGTCAAATAGTGTGTTACCATCCTTTCTGCTTCTATCTTTGACTCAGAATGATAACAACGAATTTCAGGTAAAAAATCTGAAAAAAAAAAATAGTGGTATAAACAATAGAAGGTGACCACAATTCCCACAGTCAACTCCATGAAAGTCATTGTACTACAGTTTTATTGAGAAATACCTGCATATTCAATAGCCCTTACACAAAGAGACACTAGGGTCATACATGTCAGAGGAAGATATCTTACCCAAAGCAATATATACAATTAATGCAATTCCTATCAATATTCTAGGGATGTTTTTCAAGGAAATTCAACAAACGGCACTGAATTTCATAATCAAAAAATACTTCAAATATCCAAATTATTCTCAAGAAATAAAGAAAAATGGCGTATTTGTACTGTGTGACTTCAAACTACACTACCGAACCATTGTCATAAAAACAATCTGTTACTGGTAGAAAAACAAATAGATCAGTGGAATAAAATGAATGTCCAGAAATGAAACCACACCTATATGGGCAGCTAATTATGAGAGATGAACCAAGAACATATAAAGGAGGAAGGAATGTCTAACCATCAAATGATACAGGAAAGACTAGATAGATACCTGTGTATAAAAGAATAAATGAAGCTACAATATTCATTAGCACCATACGAAAATAATGAAAATGTATCAAAACTTGGATGTAAGACTGAAATCATAAAATACATAGAAGGACACCAGGAAAAATGCTCCATGACATCACACTCAGAGATGTCTTTGGTGGAAGTGACACATACAGGAAAGAAAACTAAAGCTGAACAAAATAGCAACTGTATTATCAATGTAAAAAGGTTCTGCACATTGAAAGAAAAAGCTGACCTACTGAAGAGGAGAAGATATCTCACAATGTATGTAAGACAAGATCTTAATCTGAAAAGTATGTGCACCTAAATGACAAAAATCAAGTAGCCCACTCAAGAGATGGAAACAGAAGATGAATAGCCATTTCTAGAGAAGACAAAGAGAAGCATGACAAAATGCTCTTTATCACTCACCATGAGATAAATGCAAATAAAAACCATCATGAGACATCACATTCCACTAAGGAGAATGGCATATTTCAAAATGATCAAAAACAAAACATAGTGGAAAGGATGTGGAGAAAATGGATCCCTCCTAGCCTGTTGGTGGGAATGTAAATCAATACAACCTGTTTGGATTCCTTAAGAAATAAATATGAATCTACCATTCAATCCAGTAATCCCACTTCTAGACATACCTAGTCAACAAAAAACACTAATCGGAGAAAAACCTCTTTCATAATTTTTCATAGTAATAAAATCACAATAGTGATACACTCTGGTACCTTAGTGTCAGTTCTCTGTAACTGGCTAAGAGATGTCTACATACACCCTCAAGGACCAAAAACCAAGGTTCCTCTTCAAGGTTGAGGAGAAAAACTATGTACAACTAAATAAAAATGAGCAAAATGTTTCTTCCTCCTCTTTCTGCCTGCCTACCTACTAGCCTTCACCTTCATCCTTACCTATACCTTACCTTTAAACATACATGTTTTTATAAGTTTGGTTCAAAGAGTATGAAATATCATAGGACCTGTGGAAGGGATGTCATAATATATAGCATTTGTAAAGGTAAATCTGCCTTTTGTTCAGAGAATTCTTCTGACAACTTACTGAAATAATTGTCTATGATACATCAGTTTCTTTATTACACATTATTAACAGATGTCAAATAATTCTAGGAAATGTTGATGGGGAATAAGATATTCTAAGCATCAAAATATCACCTCAAAATTAATATTTTATTCAAAAAGAAACATGCCTTTCTGATAGGGTGCTCAGAGGATCACAATCTTAATCAATAAACCACACAGAATCACTAACTCAGGGATGGCATAGATTTGTTTTCCTGATAGAATGCAATTGCATACACACCACCTGTTTTGAAATGTTCTTTAGAAGACTGAGCACTGGACTTAGTAAACTATGATGACAGGGATGTTTTGTGAATAAAATGTTATTGGAACACCATTCCCATTTATTTATGTAGGTCTATGGATATTTGTCCATGAAAAAGGCAGATCTGGGAAATGAATACCACGTACTACATAGCAAGAATAGTTGACAGGCACACAAAGGAGTAATTAGGAGGGCTTTATTTACTGGTCAAAATCTGGGTATAAAGGATAGCGGGTCTAGAAAATTCAATGATTGTGAATTCAACCAACTTTGAGTGGTTGCATTCCTGATACCAGAAACCCATACAGGAAAACAGAATCAGTATATTCATAGATCTCAGTAATTCAAATGCCTTGTGGTTCAACAGTAAATGGCTCTGGTGGTGGGTATAGTGCATAATACCTATAGACTGAGGATCAAGTTCAATATCTTACAATGAGCATGGTTTGTTAACAAAAAAAAAAGAAATAATGAAATAATCACATTATAAAAAATAGTAAATGTTGGTTATCACAAGCTCTTGAAAAGAGTATGTCAACCTCTTTTACATACCCAATTATCAATTCATGAGAACTCAGAAATGAATGAAATATTCAATACACTGAAATCAGATCATAATATAAATATGTATTTTTTCTAAAAGAAGGCACTCTAAAATTTCAATGAGATAGGTGTGCCCTGGTTACCTAGTGGCTCAATCCACCCATTCTGGCAGGTACAGTCCACATACATTGGAATGAACTGATAAGAAGACCTGGGGCTTCTTCCTCCTATTTCTTCCTGCCTACCTGACTACTTGGCTTCATTTCTCCCTGTAATTTTTCATTAAAAAATCCAATGTGATACAGGATGAATCTACATTTAATAAAAGGCAAAAGAAGTAACTCCATTGCTTGACTGGGTCCTAGATACAAATACTACCGAAGACATTTTTTGAAACATTGTGGAATATTGTCATTGTAATACTGTCACATTACAGTATATAGAAAAAAACATTGCTTTCATTTTCTTGGTTCAAATAACCATATTGTGCATTTAGCATTATAATGTCCAGATCTTCAGGAGATGAATAACAAAGTACATAGCTTATATACTTATTATGTCACTTATTTTCAATGTACTATCAAAGTGTTCATAGTAAATTGATTTATCTAAGGAGAGAGCAAACACAAAGTGCTTAAAGTGAGAAAAATCAACTACATTATTCTCTTCACTGGATGTGTCCTTTATGGTTATGACTTTATCAAGGAAAATTGAGCAGCACCACTCTCCAAACATCCTGTTCATGCTGAACTACAATATTCTAGCTTTAAAGTCTTTCACTTTTCCCCTGGGGCCCCCTTTTTGAAACTCTGTTGAGATGTATGGGCCTGGGAAATTTTGATGAAGAAAAACAGTAATCTTGCTTTTTGTATTAGAAAGACTTGTGGTCTACATAGGTTCATAACTCTATACAGAAATAAGAAACTCATGTCACCTAAGTATCTCAACTTTCACCAGTCGGTAAGGTGCAAAATTAAAAAATTCACAAACACAAATGCAAATTATATGATGAAACTGTTTTTAGAAAAACTTAAAATTGTAAGTGATTTCTGAGAGTGACTTAAAGCAGGAACCTTCCTCTCTCCTATTGTGGAATCCACAATAAAGATCTTACTCAGAGAACACAGCATCAGTATTTTCTCTTGAAAAGGCCAGGCAAGAACCAGTTGGGTTTGTTAATATAGATACATTCATAATTCTATACAGAAACAGGCACATTCTGACGCATAACCAAGTGTCTCATCTTCACCTGTACCTAATGTTCAAAAAACAAACAAAAACAAATCGGACCAAACGAAAACAAACTCTAGGATGAAACGCACAGGACACGAAAACTTTGAACGACTCGCGCC
>RJWH01000477.1:0-82182 GCA_004363575.1 Solenodon paradoxus | reverse complement strand
GATTTACACTCCTGCACTTTAGCCACCTGAATTACAGGTGCAGCTATTTTGTAGTTTTTAAAAAAGGGCGCACGCAGATGAAAAACCAAGTGGGCTTTCCTTTAGTGTCCTTTCCACCTGGGCTCAGCGCTCCGCAGAAACCAGGAGCTGGAAGCCGGTCTCTCTAAGGAGGCCCCGCGGATTCCGGAAACCACCCTGGCACCAGCCCTCCATCCCAGAGCTCCCTCCACCTGTATCTCCCCGCGAACGGGCGCGCGCGCACGCACACCGGCGTGAATCACTCTCAACGACCCACAGCCACCAGGAGGAAGACAGCGCGAAACAGTGACATCACTTCCGCTTCAGCACCACGGGCTGTAAGGGTGGAGCCACATCTCAGGCAGCTGTCCCTACTCGTAGATGGATCTGCTGTCATCTTTTCAGATATAGGGGTGGAGGCGGAAAAAAATCCTAGTTATTCAGTAGAGTTTTAAAGAGAGCGGTGGGCCAGGTCATCAGAACCAGGTCGGTGAGTGGGGAGGGAGGAGGAACCAGGCTAGCACCACCTTTAGTGTGGGAGGGAGAGGCTGTGGGTGAAGAAACCCTGTTGCCCAAGATCCACTCTAAGATCCAGGGAGCCCAACAAGGCCAGTCTCAGGCAGCAACTTCTAACCAAGCAGCTGGTCAGTCAGGGCCTTGTCCTCAGGGCCTCTGCGTGGTTCTTGGCAGGATACTCAAAACTCCTAATATCTGGCAGCATCTGTGTAACCAAAGACCTAGGATTAAAAAATACTAACAATATAATAGGCATGAGATCTGGATAGACAATTTGCCAACGAAGATATATAGATGGTCAATAAGCATATCAAATTATTCAAACCCTGTGGATTGTATTTAAAAATAAAACAAATGTTATTCCTCCTCCCCCTTCCTTTCTCTTAATACAGCTCTTAAAAAAAAATAATACTATCATCACATTTGTTGGGGAATGCAAATCATACCCATAAAAAATAACACTTCTCACATGTTACAGTGGCCTATACCAAAAACCTAAATTAGTTTTGGTGAGAATGTGAAAAAAGGGAACACTATACAAAACACTGGCAGGAATGTAAATTGCTCTAAGAACTGTGTAAAATCCTATGGAGACACCTCAAAAAGTCAAACAGACGACTTTTATGTAAACTAAGATTTCAGGTATTCTGTTCATTATTGCCACCTCAGGAATTCTTGTCTCTGAGTCACCCCATGTTCATTAATATTGAAAACTAACTAATCTGATGTAAAAAGACAATGGTTCTGCAATGTTATTGTGTTTAGTTTGTCTTTTATTATTTCTTTACTTCATAATACTACATCATTTTAGGATATTTAAATTGCTTCTCAATCTGTGTTTCACACCACACCCACAACCAAAATTCTTCACCACCACCTTTATCCCTCTTTCCTTCCTTTCCCCCAGTCCTACTCCTCTGTAACCACAGTCCTCTCTCCGGTTATTTTTATTGGAATTTATATGTTCATTTGATTCATTTCATTACATCCCACATATGAGTGACACCATTCTGTATTTCATTCACTTTCAGATGTATTTTGTTTAGCATGATCCCCTCCAGTTCCATCCAGACTGCTGAAAGGGCACAATTTTATTTTTTTTAACAGCTGCATAGAATTCATTTGGGTACGTATATACCACAGCTTCTTCATCCAGTCATCTGTTGATGGGCATTTAGGTTATTTCCATGTCTTGGCTATGAACACTGGAGTGCAGATTTGTTTTTCTGATTATGGAATTTGTATCCTCTGATCTTAGTCATGCCCTGATGGGCTAATAGAGAAGTCTGCGTACTCCAGCCCACAAAATCCATGTGCATTCCAAGGTACCTGGTTTACAAATTCTGATGAGGCCCTGGAAAAGAGGGTTGGAGAAGGGAGAATAACCAAAATGAACAATTAAAATACGTAAAACAATTCTTCCAACTCTCTCTTCCTTCTTGCCTGCCTATTTGCCTTCATTCTTACCTATAGCTTTTCTTAAAAAATAAACCATACTGCTTTTACTCTTTCTATACATTTAGATGTCTTTCTCCCAAAATTCTGGATTGCTGAGTCTTTAGGTTTTACTTGGCATTCTCCATTCTAAATTAAAATAATGTGAGAATTTGGATAACGCATTATATTTTGATAATTAAAAAACAGAAAAAGTCATTTCAATTATTTTCATATTGAAAATGTGAATGAAAACAAAGGTATAATAGATGACTTTAGATAAATATAAAATCTTAACTCCGACAACTATGATATTCACCATCCCTTAATTGATTAAAATCAATTGTATTAAGATTACATATTAGTATGAAATGAGGTAAGACTGAATCAGAGAAGAGACTAGTTAACTACAAGAAATTAGTATATAAAAGAATGAACTTAAATGAGAGAAACAAAGATCATTTTATCATATAATAGGAAATATGAGGTCAATGGGGCCAACCTAGAACTCTGAAAACATCCAAAAGAATTAGAGATCAATGATCCCACTTTTCTAAGAAAAAAAACATTTTAAAAAGTTGCCCCTAATGATAACCCAAATATACTGATTATTTTATTGAACTGGGATGTTCTCAAATCACTCACCTTGAAGGACTCCTCTCTCAACTTTCTTCAACCAAGAGATCATATTGGGTTTGAATACCTGATACCCTGTGTTCAGTAAAATAAGTATTAATGAAAAAATCCCAGCAAAATATCATCAATCAGGTCCCACAGTTATAATGAAATTATTAAAATTATTTCAAAAAATAAACAATACAAATATTCCCTCCTTCCAGGACCCAATCAGAGTATTTCTCCCTGACTCCCAAAACAATGGTTCATACTTACTGGCACATTTAAAAGCAACAAATCTTTACTGTGATGGGAAAGAAAAGAAAAAATGCAAAAACTACTACCAATTTTTGGTAAATGTTGTTGGTGAACAGAACCACGTTCCTTGTCATTGTTAACAGAAAGATGACCGGGTCATATTGCTAGAGTTTCATTTGTTACATGAAAGTTGCCTTGTGAGACCAGACAGATATGAAAAAGTGAGGATAGTTGCACCCTGGTGGAGTAGTAATTTGGTTCACTGTGGTCAAGAGCAGAGTCCACATACAGTCCAAGGATCTGGGTTAATACCCAATACTAGGGCTAACAAGTAAGATGAACAACTGAATAAAATAAAGTGTTGTTCCTCTCTCTTCCTGCCTGCCTCAGCTCACCATCATTCCTCCCTGCACTGTGAAGATGCAAAGTGAGGATGGCATGACTAGTGGAATAGCAGTTAAGTCGATCTGTTTTGAAGCACAAGGCTACGTAACCCTAAGTTTGAGACCTGGGTCTGCAGATTGGGTGGGCAGCAATGTGTGAACAACAAAATGAAAATAAATGAAAAGTTGCTTTCTCCTCTAATTTCATGACTTTCTCCTTACTCACCTTCATTCCTGCCTGCACCTTTCATTTAAAGAAAATATAAAATGGAGGATAATGGTATTAATATCAGAAACACTTTTTAAAAAGTAATTTGTATGAAAACAGCTAAGCATGGAGATTATGGAGAGTAGTGTCTACTGGCTTCTACTGTGTCTGCATGAGACCCCATCCATCCTGAAACACAAAGTGCATATATGTATCTGCTCCCTAAGTGACAACAGGAATGATACCTGCCTTACCTACTGAGGTCAAGTTCTTGTAGTTCTCCAGCATCACATCACATCTGTACAGGTTTCTCTGAGAGGATCCATCCACTTAAGTCTACTCCCCCTGGGTGAAGTTCACAGTCACATCACAGAAGGTCACTTAGTCCTAAGATAACATACACACACTGTTTTGAGACATGTATGTTTCCCCCATGTTCACTCAGGAATAAAAACAGGATACTTTAAGCAACAGACATTGGTTATAATTCAGCTACAATTTCTTCTCTTTCCAAACCCATGATTTTTATCATTCAGATTTGGGATTAATGTAATCAGTATCACTTGAATATATCTCACCACAACTAGACTAATAGTTCTTCTCATATTCCCTCTACTATTAAATATAAAAAAGTGTATGACACTTGTAAAAGTTCACTAATTAATAGATTTTTGAGAAATGTACATTTTATATATTCAATACTATATTAGAATACTTAGTAAAATGGAAAATACTTACTTGCCATACTGACTGGCTTATTAAAAGGAAATGACTGAAATATTACAATTTCGTAGTATAAAATTTCATGAATATGAGAGTTAAGAACTCAGACTTTGAGGAGGACCCTTAGTTCATTAATTACTATTGGCAAGATCTTCCTAGATGATATATACATCAGGAGATTCACTTTTTCATGTGGCATGATAAAATTTCTCCTCTGAAATGTATTTGCCAAAAAGCATTTCACCATTCCTGCTACATCTGTCTTTCCCTCAAAATGATAGAAATTACTTTTTTCAGGGAAAAGACATGAAAAAATATAAGGAAACTATAAGCCACATAAAATAAACATAATTCTCACTTTCATCCATTGGAACTTAATACATTATATTTTTACTTAAATATACCTGTACATTTCAGATCTTTCTTGCAAATGAACACTATGGCTAAAATTATAAGAGAAGGTTAATTATGCATATAGAATTAATGCAATTCCTATCAAATTTCTGGGAACATTTTTCAAACAAATTTAACAAATTGTATTAATTTCATAAGGATAAAAAGAATTTGAATATCCCAATGTATGCTCAAAATTAAAGAATAAAATGGAGTATTCATATTCTGTGACTTCAACCTCTATTTTAGAACCATTGTAATAAAAGATATTTTATTGGAACAGAAACAGGCAATTAAATGAGAGGAAAAATATAAAACCTGAAATAGTAACACAACTATATAAACAGTTAATTTATGAGAAAGCCAAGAACCTATAATGGAGGAAGGAATGTCTATTCATCATACAGTGCAGGAAAACTTTCAGACAGATGTAAAGGGATGAAGCTGGAATATTCATTGACAGCACAGAGATGCATTAATACAAAGTAGAAAAAAGTCTTGGATGTAAAATGTGAAATCAAAATGTACATAGTGGAAAACTTCAGAAAATACTCCAAGGCATATCATTCTATCACATAACACTGACATGAAATCTTCATATATGTGCAGGGAAAGAGCACATTTAGAAGTTAGTGACACTGGATTTAAAAATTGTCTGTCTCGGTGTGTCCTGTGACTCAAGCACTAAGAAGTGCCTGAAGTGTAGACCATGTAAAATCAAAGGACCTAGTGCTGCCATGTGGGTCTGGGGGCAACAGTCAAAAATAAACACACGAATAAATGCAAGTTATTCCTCTTCCTTCTCTCCTTAAAAGGCTTCTTCCATTTCTCCCTTCTATGTAAATATTTTCCTGTGAAATCCAAAACAATAGTTTCTGCACATCCTCACAAATGTGTCTCAATGACGCTCTGCTCAACCCACCCCTATGGAGACCATAATTGGTAACAGAAAGAGAAACAGATATTTCCAGAGATGGACCCATCAGAGCTTCTGATCACCCACACTCCACGTGATTTTTCTGTTCATTCTGCTAGGGTCTAGGCTTGACCCTAGACTTCTTGAATTGTCAGTTTCTAAAAGAATTAAACTGGACTGGCTATTCTGGAATATCCTTCAGGGAATCAATATGCAGTCTTGGAGAGAAGGAGGAATCTCAAGGTGGACTGCAAAAGGATTATATGTTTAAAAACAAACATTTGTTAAAATTGGTCATAACACAAGTCAATTTTAATCTAAAGCATTTATTTTCAGTGCTGAGCTGCTGATTCTGTCATTCCCAGAATGAAATTTCATTTCATAAATTTAAACTGGAATGCTATTTTTTCTGACATCTCTTGTCTAACATCATTTGAACAAGTATCCCTTATTTCTCTTGTCGGTTAGATACTGAAGATCTGTTTCTTTCCTCAGCATATCGCCAATTAAATAAATCTACCATCAACTCAAGAAGTGCCGAAATGTACTCCAGAATACAGAGAATACCTTTGATGCTTTGCTTTAAAAAAATATGCAATTTTTTTTTCCACCTCAGATCCCCATCTGTTACAATATGAATAAGACCTGTGACTTGATTTTAAGGTAAATCTATCTTAACCTGTAAATATACTTTTACATTGAATTTCTTATAATAAAGAGAAAACAGTGTCATTTAACTTCACTCCAAAAGTGTAATCATCTCATAAACATAGATTTATATTCTTGGATACATGCTTGATTCCATCAATAGTTTAAATGTTCTCTAAATATTATATGTATTTTTTGCACTAATCTCTATACAACCATGCAAATAGCACCCTTGAAAGATGTAATAAATGTATTATAAATGAAATCCTGAAGAAAATTCCTGGCCTCTTAATTTTCACAAAATTCTAAATTTCATTTAGTTTCCTTTGTTAACAATCACCCCCATCTATGTTTTGGGGGTCTTGTCTGCAAACTATTTATTGTAGACACCGTCTTACCTCTGTTCTCTCACTCTTAGCTTTCCTGAAGTCTATTCATAGATAAGTAGTTACTAGGTATTTTATGTTGAAACTGAATTAAAAATTCTGTCCTGATGAAAACAGTAAGAAGATTCTAAGACCTTAGAAGACTGCCTAAAGAACCTCACTTCCAGGCCCTGTCCCTCCATCCACATTATCTCCAAACTCTGCTACTCTCAACCCTCTCTCTTCAGATGAGGCTGTACACTAAGATTTCAACTAGCCTACATTTTTATTGTGAAACTCTTGACACCTGCTATTTTCAACACACTTAATAAATCATCAATTTATCTCAATGACCTCAGAGTTACAGTCTACTTGATTTTTAGCTCACAAATTAACTATCAGTCTTTCACAATAAAACCTCGCTACCTCATATTCATCATTTTTGACATCCATATCCCTTGCTAGCATTCAATTCAAATCTGCATTCCCGTATCAACAAGAATCCCCCTGGTGACAACTAAGTAGCTGTTGTTTGCATGTCTATAACACACAGCCTAGCTCATTAATGGAATTCAATAACCATCTGTGGATTGGTGCAATGTTAACATTCTCCATAGAGAAATGACCAATGGTATACACAAATAAAAGGAATATAAAAATATTCTGTCATAAAGATCAGGAAGACTCATCAGATATAATCACAATATAATAAAAACCAAAGCAGTGTAATTCTTAAAAACCAAAACATCCCCATCTGTTACAATACGAATAATTTGGTTAAGACAGAAGATGAGGTGGACTTTGGCCTAGTAAACATTCTACTGCCTCCATCTGAGCCCAATCTATATACATCACCAGGACCTGGGTTTGTGACAAGGGCATGAGACCCAGGAAGAATCAACCAAGATCAAGTAAAATCAAATAAACCGCTTCTTGCTTCCCTCTGTTCCTACCTCTCTACTTACCTTCATTCCTGCCTGTGACCTTCCTTTCTATTTTATTAAGAAAATTTGCATGTACAAGAAGAGAAGTAGATAGGCAAAACAGGAGGAGAAAGAGGAAGAGGCACTTTCATGTATTTAGTTGTACATCTTGTTCGTTCTCACCTGCTGCCTACTTACCTTCACGCCTGCCTGCATCTTTCCTTAAAAAAAAATCAGCATATATAGCAACCCAGGCAATTCAAATGTTTTGCTGTTCAGCAGTAAACTATACTTATTAACACAACATTTTAGGGAAAAAAGTATGTTAACCTCTATTCTGTTCACAAATAATAACAGTTACAGGAAACACAGAAATAAAGGAAAATTTTAATATGCAGTGAAATTAAAATCAGAAATATCAAAAATCTGATTCTGTGACTTTCTAAAAGTAGAGCATGATTATTCATAAATTCAGAAAGAGAGGTGCCACCGAGTTGCCTAACGGAATTCACCACCTCTAGTGGGTGTTGTTCACATACATCCCAAGGAAGTGGGCTGGCTACCTGGAGTGAAGGGGAACAACTAAGATGAACAACTAAATAAAACAAATAAATGCTTCTTCCTGCTCGTTCTTCCCGCCTGCCTGCCTGCTCACATTCCTACATGCACCTTTCCTTAGAAAGAAAAATTCAGTCGTATATATTAAGAAGGAACCTTAAAAAAGATGTTAAAAAAGATAACAAAGCATCAGTATTCCCCATGTGCTTGACTGGGTCCTAGATATAAATACTATAAATACTACCAAAGAAAAACTTTGAAACAATGACAGAGTATTTTCTATTTTTCACAGTATATATAACATGATATTAATTTCATATTCCTGGGGGTTTAATTGTATTGTGACTTAGTGCAATGGCCATATTTTCAGGAGATTAATAAGCTAACATTAGACTACATATGAAATGTGCAATTTATTTTCAGTGTATTGTTGGAGTTCATCATAAAATGGATATATCTAGTGAGACAGAAAATACACAAAGTACTTGAAAAGGGTGGCTCTAATTCAACAAACATTCTTCTCACTGGATGATAAAATCCCCTTTATATTTATAATTTTACCAGAGAAAGAGCTGGGAAACACCACTGTCCAACCATCCTGGAATTAATAACCTCTATTATTCTAGATTTAGTATCATGAAACTTTTCTTTTCACATGGAGGCCCCCTTTTTGAAACTCTTTCAGATGTATGGGCCTGGTAAATTTAGATTAAGAGAAAAACAAGTACTCCTGGTTTTCCTATTAGAAAGACTTGTGGTCTATAAGCTTCATAATTGCACACAGAAATGAGTACACCCTTGGACCTAAGAAGACATCTAATATTTCATGGGTACGTAATGTTTAAATATAAAGAAGATACAAGGAACAAATTCCAAAATAAACTTTAAAAAAAAATGACACCAAATCCCTATAATCAATCACATGAATATCTAAATCACTATGTCCTTGAGAATTGAGACATTTTGGAATATGACTTGCACTTTGTAAACTCTTTCCTTCTGAAAAAAAAAAAATCACAAAGCTTATTACAGAGGCACTGGAATATGGAAGCATGTGCATGAAAACACCCTGGGGATGCACCCTTAAATTTGTTCTCATGGCTAAGCCGGGTTCATCTATAAGCCACACACAAGAACCAAGTCTTTCTAAAATGAGCCCTAGATTCCTGGACAGTGGTCCTTTTCCCCCACCCCCTTCCCAAATCTCTTCCTTCAACTTGGCCTCACTGAGGATGGATGCAAATGAATGAGGACCATAGGAAGAAGGCAAGCAGACAGCAGTCAGGAAGGAATAGAGAGAAGGATAATCATTTTATAAATTTATTTTTCCCTTTTTTCCTTTTAGATGTTTCTCCTGGCTTGGGCTGCAAACTCAGATCCAAGTGGGACTGGAAAGCACAGACAGCAAAGCTATGAGGAAGAGCAAGTGGTGCACCTTCCAATCCAGAGTTGACATTGGGTATACATAATTTCTGCCCTGCTCAAGGGAGAAATGCATGGACCTTGCACATGAAAACAGGTGTTTGATCCAGCAAACAGCACTGCAGGCTGGGGGCTGTTAACCTCTTTACTAAACCACCAGTGCGTGCCCAATATCAGACCATACAAAATCCGTAACAGGGAAGTATATCTGTACACTGATGTTCACAGAAGCACAGTTCACATGGCCAAGACAAATAAACAATCTAAATGCCAGTCAACAGATGACAGGATAAAGAAGCTATGGTATTGAGACTGGAATTCAATGCAGCTGTTAAAAAAGATGAAAGTGTGATTGGAACTGGCAGGGATCTTGCCAAGCAAACCAAGTCAGAAAGAGAAATACAAGATGGTGTCACTCATATGTGGAAAATAACGAAATAAAACAAAGAGACATGCAAATAGCAAAAAAAATAAATAAAAGACAGTACAGTGATTACTGTGGGAGTTGAGAGCAGGGAAGGGAAGGAGAGAAGGGAAAAGGTTTTGGTTAAGGGCACTGGAACTTTGGTTGTAGCTATGGTGTGAAATATAGACTGAAGCAATTTCAATATGCTAAAATGAAGATAACATTTTGAAGTAAAGAAATAATGAAAAACAAAAGCTAAATACAAGAATGATGCAGCATCATTGTCATTTTCCTAGAAATTAGTTTGCATTTTTAATGAATCTATAGTGATTCATAAACAAGAGTTTCTGAGATGGCAATAACGGACATACTACATGAGTCTTCTTAGTTTATACATTTGTTTTCTTTTTTAGTCACCTCCATAAGGTTTTACACAGCTCTTATTGCAATTTACATTCCCACCAACAGTGATGGTGTTCCCTTTTCTCCAGGAATCCATTTTCTCACCAAAACTATTTTAGGCTTTTGGTATGGGACATTGGTACCATGCATGAGGTGATATCTTAATGTGAGCATGGTTTACATTCCACACCAGTTGTGATGATTAGCATTATTTTTCATTTTTGAAGAGATGCAGGAATAGCAGGAAGGGAACAGAGGAATAGCATTTACTTTATTTTGTTTTTCCACCCCAACCCACATGGTCCATCTCAGCCACGTAATCCACTAGGGCACATCCCAGAATATTCTAATATGCCTATTGACCGTCTCTATGTCTTCTTTGGCAAATTGTCTATCCAGATATCATGCCCCCTATATTACCAGTATTTTAATTGTATGAATTATTTATATATTTTGGATTTTAATTCCTTATCTGATGTAGGCAGTGCAAATGTCTTCTCCCATCGACTTAATTATATTTAATACTTGGTAGATACTTCTTCTGTGCAGAGATTTTTAATTTGATAAAAACATATTTAATTATTGCTTTTGTTTTCTATTGCTGAAGATGAGTACCCACAGGCTCTCCTAATTAATTTGTGTTGCTCCATTTTACCAACGCTTTCTATACCTATATGAAATCTCATCTTCTATCCAAGTCTCCAATTCATTTGAAAATAATTTTTATTTACTATGGTGTTAGGAAGTTATCTAGTGTCATAGAAGGTAGCTGTGAAGTTTTTTTACACCTGTTTTTCAGATGACTTTCCTTTCACCATTGTATGCCTTTTTTTTTAAATAAAATAAGCTATATATGCATCAGCTTAATATATTAGGGGTACGAATTTCATTCAGTTGATCTGTGGTTCTGTTTTTACTCTGTTACCATACTGACTTAATTTTCATACCTTTATTTTTTTAAGGAAAGTTGCAGGCAAGAAGATCAGTAGGCAGAGAGAGGAGAAAAAAATTCACTTTTTAAATTTAGGTGTTCATATTAGATTTTCACCCAACCCCAGAACTTGAACATGGGACCTCGGGAAGTATGTGGACTGTGCCCAGGAGGTAACAAACTGCTAGGTCAGTAGGGTATGTCAAGTTTCACCCCTTTGTTACATAGTTGGAATTTTAGTATTGTAGTTTCTACTTTTTTTTCTTTTTCTCATGAATGTTTGACTATCCATGCTCATTTACAATTTCATACAAAACTTAGAATCTTTGTACTATTTTAATAAATGAATGTCATAAGGTACAATTTAAATATCCATTATAATGCCTTTTTGAAATCTAAAATTAATATATTAGATTGTATACTGTGATGACTTTTCATATAGGCATATACATTATGCTATGGAGTGAATTTATGTAATAAGCAGATATAAAATCTTTATGTGTTACAATATTTTTTAAATTTTCTTACAATGTTTGTAATGATCACATTCACAAGTATATCCATGTATTAACTACACACATACAAGAGATTTATTGCATTTGCTACTATCATTTTCATTCATCTATCTCACTTTCCCTCTCAACCATATCTGATAACTGCATTCTTCATTTTAGAGTCTAGAATATGCTGTTTTGCTATTTCTTCATGCATTTTCTTATATGAGTAATTTTATAATTCTTATATGAGTAAAACTATCTGGTATTTTCTTTTTTTGCTGACATATTTTGTAGCACAATCAGTCTAAATTCCATCATATGGATAAAAAATTATTTCAGCTTTGTCAGTAGCTGAATATTATTTCTTTAATATGTATATATCCCATTTTATTTTCCCATTCATCTGCCTATGGGTTTTTATTTTGATTCTATGTCTTGGTTATTGTAAATTCTGCTCCTAGGAGCATAGGACTGCACATATCTTTTTGAAAAGTCTTTTTTTTTGTTGTTTTTGTAATTTATACCTAGAAGTGGAATTGCTGGATTGATTGCATATTTTATATTTTGAGAAATCCCCATATGGCTTCAGAAGAGGTTGTATACATTTACAGTGCCATTAACATTATGAGAGCTCCTATTTGCACTTCTACAATGCAAACATGAAATTAAATGATAATTTAAAAAAAAGAAATATTGAATTTTTTGAAGAGGAATGAATGAGGGGAGAGGAGGAGAAGCATTTAAAGAAGAAAGAAGAGGGAGAAGAAGTGGGGTGGTTCTCTTGAATCTACTTCAGTCTTTGAGATTTAGCCCTGACCATGACTGATAACTGCATCGAGTTTGAGATTCTAGGAAAGAAGAGCACACTGTGTTGAGCATGGTTGTGTTTGAAAGACCAGTTTAGTTGCTACACCTGCACAAATGGGTAAAGGTGGGCCAACAGGATTCAACTTTAATGATTCTAACCATCTGGATTCTCTGTTGTGTCGACTGCTTAGACTTGCATTGTGAAGGCAGTGAACACTTGACTAAAAAGGACTCACCAAACGCACTTATAGAGAGGTATACTAGCCAAGGCAGTGAATTTAATATCATTCCATAAGTTTTTAAATTAACTCTTGTCCCTATCACACCTGACACTTTCACATAAAACTTTATATTGATGTTTGGGATGAGTGAAAATGATATCTACTAAAGATTTATGTTCTTTATGGGTCATTTGACTGGGTCCATCAACAGTCATGTTGCTGGTGATGTGATTGTCCTACTTTTAAAGAACACGTGAGGTTCCAGCAAGCCTAGCTGCAAAAACATTTGCTTGCTATTTTATGGTTAATTCTTGTGCAATCTTATTTTATTTTTCTTTTTGGTGTAACCTGAGTTCTTTGTGTAGTTGCATGTCTACCCCTTGTTGGACATGTTGTACTAATGTCTTTTCCCAATCCATTGGCTGCTCTTTATTCTTGATACTTGATTTTTCTAAGTAGAACCTTTTTACTTGATGTTCCATTTGTTTATTTTCCTTTTTATTTTCTTGTTGCTCAAGTTGAGTCCCCAATAAGTTTACATGTCTTGGAACTTCTTAGGGATGTTTCTCCTATGTATATTATGGCTTCCCATCTTACATCCAAGTGATTAATTCATTTTTGTTGCATGTTTATAGAGTTGTCTAGTTTCTAGTTATTTCTTTGTACATGTAACTGCCTACTTTTCCCAAGAACACTTACTGAAAATACTTTTTCTCCATTTTGTGCTCTTGACTACTCAGTGATAAATTAACTAATGAACACATACATGTGCATTTTAAGAGGAAGAAAGCCTTTCTCTGATTTTTCAAGGAGGCAGAAGGCATACAGTAAGGAAGGTCATCAGTCAGCAGACAGGACAAAAGAGAGAGGAGGAAGACATTTTTATTAATTGCTCATATTGGTTTTCACACCCTGGGGCATGAAACAAGGTCCTTGTGTTTTATAGGGAATGCTCCTCAAAAACAGATTGAACTACTGAGCTACCAGTGCATACCTGTGTGCACTCTTAATTTCTGGAGCCGTAATTCTTTCATTGATATATGGGCTTTCATTTTATTACAAAACTGTTTTGACTAGTGTAGTCTAATGTAGTTTGAAATTCATGACTGTGATAACTAAATTTTTGGTTCCACTTTCAGTTTTTGTTTGGTTTTATGCAAATACATGATTTTTATTTTACTTGCTTCAAAAAGTCACCAATCGTTAATTTAAAACTTTTTTTTTCATTTTTGGAACTCTATAATTTATATATTAGAATCTATCCACTGGTGACTTTTCATGTAAGTATTATGATATAGAGCATTATGATATGGGAAAAACATACAATGACATCTCTATACTAAAATTTCATATAATAAAATTATTTTATTTATTTTATTGGTGTCTTATTAACTATATTGTGATTCTAGAATATAGGTTCACATATCCAATCATGTCTATATCTCACTCCACGTCCAAAAGCAGAATTCTAGTATCATTACCACTCTCATTTTTGCCTCGTGCTAACCAAGATTTCATCCCCTCTATCCCTGGGAATTGCATTCTTCATTCAGAGTCCAGAGAATTTTGTTGTGTTTCGTGATTTCATTAATTTTGCTTCTTTCGTAATCTTCATGAGTGAAACTTTTCAATATTTTTACTTTCTCTTTCTCTTTCTTTCCCTCCCTTCCTCCTTCCTTCCCTTCTTTCCTTCCTTTCTTTTTCTTTCCCTTTCTTTCTTTTTCATTATCTTTCCCAAGGCCAGTTACATCACAAACAGCAAACAATCTGTTTGAATATCGATATTGCATGGCCAAAGAAAATAATCCAAGGCCATTATACCCACCCATTCCTTTAAGGCTTACATACACTGGAAATATTACCCAGGCCTTATTTAACTCAGGGCCACTACCAGATAACTGTGACATCCACTATGACCTAAATCTTGCTTTAATTATTAAATCTAGCAAATGCTAAAGTGTTTACTTTCCTCTATTTTGCATTTTCTGTGAACACCCCTACAAAGGCTCTGACCTCTTTCCTCCTTTCATTTTGCTTCTGCCTCCTGGCTAATTTTGGTGTTTTGACAGCAGCCCTGTGTGGCCCTTACTCTTAGGACTTTATGTAATACATTTTTATTGTATGTTATTAATCATTTGTGTCTTCATTCAGTCACCCCCAAAAATGAACATTCAGACCCAAATCCAACATTTCCTTTGGAAGATATTTTTATAAAGTTCAATAGCAGAGCTTTTACAATCTATCTACATTTCCCATAGCAGGGTATTACCCACCTTTGATGATTTTTTGAAATCTATTATTATTGATCCATTGAATTCCAATTGATTCTCTTTGTAGGTGTTCAACATTATTAGTGATAATGTTTTTCCGAATTGGATGTGATAGGCCATTGTGATATTAATGATGATACCATGATAATTAATTAATGATGTCCAAGTAAACTTGGCTCTCTGTTGAAACACAAGGTCATGTCTACCTGGCAGGTTACATTGAAAATGTGATTACGAGACATCCTTCGCATTAGAAGACACATAGGAGAGCCTTTTTGAGATTATCATTCTAACAGTATTTTTAAAGTTCAAAGTGAGTGTAAAACTCATGAGAATGTTCTTATGCAGTTAAAAAAATTCCACATATTCTAATATCACTAATAACACTGACAAGATCCATTTTTATGGAAGGACTGTGGTAAAACCTTAGCTTTATTTATTTATGTATTTATGTATTTATTCCTGCAGCCAATCTAGCTCCAAGAGAAAGAAAGCCCAGGATGCTGGCACAAGAAAAACATTAGAAACTGTCTGGATTACTCTGGGCCATGTAGAATATTTTTTCTAACCTTTATTGACAAGGAATAAAAGAGTCAACTGGAGAAAGACAGGGGCCAGCTGAAACGCCTTCAGCGTCCATGGGGCAAACAGTGCATTGTGCCTCCTAGTCCTCCTCCTGTCCGGAACAGACAGAAGCGGCCCTGGGGCTGCTGTATGACAGGGCTCCAGAAGGCACTCACTACACAGGCAAGTTCCAGAGACTGGTTTTATTCTATTTAAAAAACAGATTCATAGCAGAGGCAGAGAGCCAAGGGAGCTGCAGTCTTGACTGAGTGATGAGCTAAAAACAAAAGGATTGCCTTCAATTTGCAGAGCCCAGGGCATCTGAGGGGTGGGAAGGCGAGGGTGGCAGAAAGTCCCCAGAAGGAGGGAACAGTATAAAACTCTCCTAGGCACCTCAGAGGCAGAACCTCCGCGTTCGCTAGGAGCTCAAAGTCAAGTTCAAGTTTTCAGCCCGTCCCCGTCCGGGCCGCTCCACCCCTGCGCATCCTGTCGGCAAGAGGCGGTTCAAGTCTCAGCGAGGCAGCAGCGCCCAGCCCAAGCCGCCAGTGGGGTCGGACCCTTGTCCAAAACCGCTGGTGCAGCGCGTCGTTCCATTTCTCAAAGTCCCGCTCCCAGATCTTTGCGGTGGGGCGCTCAGCCCTTTCTCCCCGGCTGCCTAGTGCAGTCACCGTCACAACTTCCGGAAAACTCCGGGAGGAGCTGCACCCGCTCGCATTGAGGTGGGAAGGGAGGCGGCGCACTCCTCGGCGCCGTCCCGCTCCCTCCTCCGGCCTCGCCGAAGGCCCTGGTACCAGCCCGCGGCCACTGCTGTGAACACCTCCGCCACCGCCTCCATCTTGACCGGGAGACCGGTGGGAGCCGGGCCTTCCGCTAACAGCCGCAGCCTCAGTAAAGGCCATTGCAGCCACAGCAGTCGCAAGGACTAGGCGGAAGCGGAGCCTTCTGGAAGAGCCATTCCGTTGGTCACCTTGTGTTTGTTACCGTCCTCGTTGAAACCCAGGTTGAAGGGTCTCTAGAACGGAGGGCGAAGAACGCGGTGAAGAATCGGAAGAAGGCCTTCAGAGAGACCAGCTTCCAGCTCTTCCCGCAGGCGCCATTGTGACCCGGCGGGACCTGCATTAAAGGAAACTGCAAAGTATTTTCTTGTCTGTGTTGATTAATTTAAAATCTCTTGTAGTCTCCATGGCTAAGGAGCCAGTCATGTAAAACCCATCATCCCTCTTTCAGGAACGGGGTGGGGATATAAAACAAAAAGAAATCCAAAAATGCCATAATAACCTTTGTGACTTTTCTCCAAAAGAAAAGAATTTCTGTTATGGGAGTAAAGTTGCCCAGATCCTCTGGTTCTCAGCGTCCTAGGGAACCAGCCTATTGGTATAAGTACTAGGGGAAAGTCAGACAGAGTCTGGCATCATATGCTGAAAAGGTTTCATCCTGGAATTTGGTTTTGTTTTGTCCATTCTTTATTTTTGAACTTCACATACAAGTGAAAGATGAGATACCTTCTCAGGTTTCATATGTACCTATTTTTTTATGAAATTATAAATGCATCTATATTAAGCACAATAAGGTGCTGGACTTGCTCTTTCAAGAGAAAATATCAATGCAGCTATATAGGAATAAAAACCTTATGTGGATTCCATGGTAAGAGAGAGGAGGACTCATTCATTCACACTCAAAATTATTAACAACTTTCATTTTTCCCTTCTATCTTATTTTCTTAATTTCAAAAATACCTATTTTCACCATAACAAACCTTTTTTCTTTGCTTCCTCACACATGCATTTTATCTTTTCCCTTTTATGAAACATTAATTTTACCTCATATAGGAATATTTCCATTAATATTGTGGGGTAAAGGAAAAAAAATTCCATTCCTGAAGTTTTTATGTGTGTGGGATGATTTAGGATGGTCATCCAGGATGTAGGAGGTGCCACTATGAACAAAGACACAGTATGAAATTAAAATACTGTTTTTCCCATTGAGAAAAAAAAAGTTTTATGTCTTTCAGGTTTGTAAAGGAAGGTATTCATACCAACTTTTTCATTGCACATGCACATGCAAATATGTTTAAAGAAAACACCCATTCAGACTTCACAGAACTAATACTTTATTTTTAAGAAAGACACCTCTGGAGGGTGTCTTTTAAGATTATGTAAAATGTTTTCACTAGCTTTACTTGTAATTTATAATGCTTAAACCTAAACCTCAATTTAAAAAAAAAAAAATCCTTTTAAATCAGTGTAACCATAGCTAAAATTCCTTTCAAAATTCTTTTTCCACAGTGTACCATTTACATAGACATCCTGCTACTTGCTGTATTCATTCCAATGTTGCCTGTCTTAATTCATTTAGGAGTCATTTCACCTGAAAATAAAATTACTTCCCATAATACTTTCTTTCCAAAAGTAAGCACATGACATTTTCCTTTTTATTTCTAAAACACATTTATTCTCCTTTTATTTTCTTCTGACTTACTTCATATATGTGTATACATATGTGTGTATATACATATATGTATGTGTGTATATATTTACATATATTCATCTTCCTTTTGCCTTTTAGAATGCTAAATTTCTAAAGACAACCAAGAAGTAAGGAATATTCTCTGGTAATTTGTAATTTTAAAGTATCAACTCTTTTTCCCTGGCAGTGTTTTGGTTCTTTTCCAATGATATTTATATTTCATTATTAGGTTGATTATGTTCAACTTTAAACAAAGCTGCATGATTTCTTCTTTCTCGGGCTTGTGACCTCAACTTAATTAATGCTATTCTCTAGTTTTCTGAAACATCAATCTCAATTCTTTTTTCCTTTTTAACTCTCCTGGCACAGTAAAAGTCTTCTCAGATTTGCATTGAAAACTGACATATTTCCCTTATTTTCTATCAACTTAATCTTACATTAGTAAGAACATTATCCATTTAAATCTTACTTTCATATTTTAAAGTAATTGTAAAATGATCTATCTTATCAAAATTATTTTATTTAGGAGGACTCACAAAATGATATAACCTTTTTCATAGTACAGTTTCTTAAGATTGCAAGAGCTATATGTGCTGCTGGGTCATTAATCCAAACTCATAGTATTACTGCCAAAAGGTGACCTAAGTTTCAGAAATACTATTTCAGCAGCATCCTCTAGGTATTTAATGAATTTGGTGTACCAACATCATCCCAGCAGAGTCATCAAATTATTACCCAGTCCACTTGGGTTCTTAGCTGTCTCTTTCAAGAAAAAAGACCCAGGGTTGTTTTCCCTTAGAACTTAATAGTGGATTTCACAATAAGATAGAGAAAGGGTCATGTTTTGTGGTCCTTTTTTTTAACTTAGAACTCTTCTACTTTCTTAGAGTTCTGGTAGTAGAGGGAAATAAGATAGAAAATATTAGTCTAGTTGTAGTGAAATAAGTTCAAGTGATGCTCATTTCATTAAAGCCTAATATAAACTATAGTAGCCATGAGTTTGTATAGACAGAAGAAACTGTAGGAGCATTACACCCTGTGGCAGAGGATGAGAGATCTAAAATCCCCTGTTGACTTGGGTATCCCGTTCTCATTCACAGTAAACATTGGTGGAGATGATACATGACACAAGACTTACTGTATGTGCTGCCTTTAGACTTAATGAGTTTCTTTGATGTCGCTGTGAAATTCACCCAGAAGGAGTGAAATTTACTAAATCCCTTTCAAATACATCTGTATAGAAGTATGATGTTGGAGAACTACAAGAACCTGACCTCCGTAGGTAAGGCTGCCATGATTCCTGTAACCCATTAAGGAGCAGATGTATGTATATATTTACTTTGTATCAGATAAGTTGTATCTAATGTGAACACAGTGGAAACCAGTAGATTCTACTTTATATGCTAAAGTATTTTAGTACAATGCTGTTTCTATAAAAATGTGTTTATAATATTAACACCATTATCTTCACATTTTTATTTCTGTGCATTGTCACAATTTACTTTGGGCACAGTGAATGAAACACTGAGATTGGGTCTCAGTCATCTGCATGTTAACAGCGGCCTGGGACATGATTCTGTTTGACAGCAGAATTTGACAGCCAGTAGCAGTAGTTTCTCCATGATAATGAGCATTTTGAATTTTATATCCTTAGAAAATAGAAATATAATGTTTTTATGTTTCTATAAATGTGTTTAAATGTTTCCAGAGTGAAGAATACATATTAATTTTGGGTCATGGAAAGAGGATATATTTTATCGTTAACTCATTTTAAACAGTTTCAGTAATTTCAATATAAATGTAGGGCCTGACTGATGAGCAGGATTGTCATGTTTTTCTGGGGTCTTTTCCATGAATACATTTTTTTCCCTGTACACAGAGTATTATTGTGTATTCAAACCCAAAGTAATCTCTTGGATGGAATAAGATATATAGATAGTGGAAAGAAAAGTCCTCCTAGGTGAGTTATTTTAGTAATATCTCTGATCAATGATTGATTAGTATCTATGAATAATAATTAGGAGAACCTCTACAAATGAGTATTCTCTTAGAAGGGTTGGATCATTGATTTCTGATACTCTCTGATATCTGCAACTTTCTAGGTAGTTTCCATTGACGTCCTGTTTCCTATTATATAATAAAATGATCACTTTTCTCTTTCCTTTAGTTATATATATATATAATTTCTCTAGAAATATACTCTTTCTTGATTCCATTCTGTCTCTGTGATCATGCATAATCTTAATACAATTGATTTTTATCAATGATGGAATGATGACTATCATAGTAACCATTGCTAGGATTTTTATATAGCCAGTCCTCATTTACCTTGCCTTTGTTTTTATTGCTATCTTCAATATAGAAACAATTTTAAATATTTTTCTATTTTTAAATTATCAAACTATAATTCTTTCCACAGTCTCTCACATTGTGATAGTCTCTTAATGCAAAATGTAAAATTCACCTGAAAATGAAGAACTCAGAAATCAAGAATATTCATGTTGGGAGAAAGTTATGCAAACAAATTGAAAGGTTAAAATCCAAAAATTCTGAAATTATTATTTTTCATTTTCCTCATTAAAAATTTTACTCAATTTCTCTAGAAAGAACATTAGTGCAGGGATTATGTACTAACTAGAAAAAACAACTTCCACCCAAGAAAAAAAGGGTGTTACCATAGTCTGAATATAAAAAGTATTTGGTTAACAAAATCTTTCTTGGAACATTGGTTATACAGAATGATTTTGTTAGAAAATGTTACTCATCCTTTTAAAAATCGCTTTTCTTAAAAAATCATAAATCAAATCCTTGACGTATGTGTATGAATTAATATATTAAAATTATCAATGATATTGTAATGTTTGTATTTAAATTATGTTGATGTATTTACTAGTTTGAGATCTATTTGTATTGGCCTCACACATTTATCAACAGGAAAGAATTCTAAATTGGTAGACACTATGATTGTGAGACTCCTGGAAAGGACTTTGGTGAACAGTTCTTGGAGGTACACAAGAGAATTGAAAAATGAAGGGAATGCTATAAAGTATGCTCAGTATGGGAAATTTTTCCTTACTCTGTGGAAAAAACCTGTACTGGGAAGTCCTTCATGAAACCTGTTGAAATTACTGACCATTAGAAAACAATCTCTGGTGGGATGCCCTTTCCTTGTGAGGAATATGGAAAATCCTTTAGAAGTTAGTCATTCCTTCACAGTTGCAACTCAGTTAACACTGTAATTAAACCTTATAAATGTAAGGAATGTGAGGAAGACTTTAAACATTTTACTCACCTTGACATTCACATGGAAACTCAGACTGGAGAAAAAGCCCATGAATGTTAGGGAGAAACATTTTCTCAATCATGTTACCTTAACGTCCATATAAAATCTGACAAGGAGAGTAGCTTTTTAAGTGTAGAAAACCCTTTGTTACCTCTTATACGTGAACTAAGCATTTTAGATTTCACAAGTGCATCAGGTCTACATGTAATATATGTGGGAAAACATTTAGAAGCTATTTATACATTACCACACAAAAAAATTCATACTGGAGAGAAACCCTGTCAATGCCTGGAATGTGAGAAATGCTTTATAACTACTGGAGAGCTTACGGTTCACATAAGAATCCACTCTAAAGAGAAACTTTACAAGTGTCAGGAATATGGCAAAGGTTATATACAGTCTGATCATCTTATGGTTCACATAAGAATCCACACTGGAGAGGAACCCTATCAATGTAAGGAATTTGAGTAATTGTACGATCTGAATACCTTAAGGTTCACATGAGAATCCACACTGGAGAGAAACCCTTTAAATGGCAGGGATGTGGCAAAGGCTATTCAGTCTGGACAGCTGAAGGTTCACAGGCAAATCCACACTGGAGAGAAAGCCTGTCAATGTAATGAATGTCAGAAACCCTTAACTGTATCCTGAAATCTTGCAAAATATGAAAATTCACATAGAAGAAAAGACTTGTAAAAGTGAAACATGGCACAAATTGGTGGAGTAGCAGTGTGGTCAAATGCCTCCAATGGAGCAAACCACATTCCTGCTTCCATATTGACAGTCTTTGCAATAAAATTCAGGTTTACAAAAGTATGTGAGATATTATTTGGACATACTATGAGCCTCTGGCATAGAAGACACACATTTGTTAATATAAAGGCCTCCAGCATCCTAGAGCAGCAGGTAACAAAATTTATTGTATCAGGTTTGGCTAATTTCTCCAGTCTCTCCCTTGAAACACCCAAGGGAATTGGGCTGCTTAGTCTAGTTCCTCCTCTGAACTGAAACTAATTTGCCCCATGCATGTGGCTCCACCCATCATTCTGAAATTGACAATTATTGGGAATTACTTGGAATTATTTTACCCTCATATCCCAGGGCACCTTCCCACACATACAGGAATACAAATTTATCAGCCTAAAATAATTGAGTGGTGCTATATGCCAGATCTGACCACACCCTTTATAAAAAAACCTAAAGTAGAAGTGACTCACTCATTCTCACTGCTACGTGTTTTCCTGTCTGTTAGAGTGTTTCCCTTTGAACTGGTGAGTTTGCCTTAAAAGTCTTCAAGGAGTCCCAGGTGAAGGGAGGGATGTGGCAAATTTCCCATTGTGATATACACAGCACAACATGTTACAAAGAGTTTTAATAAATCTTGCATGTCCCTAAGAGATCTTAGAGTCTTGTTAACATAATCATCTCAAATGATCCTTTTCAACTTTCAGTGTGACTATTGGACCCCTGCATGAATCTAACTTGTCCTAAGCAGAAGCATTTTTTTTATAATTTTGAAAATTTTGTTCAAACCCTTAAATAATGGAAGACAGATTATAGGTCCATACCTTTCTTAGCCCACCAGTTTACATTGTCCCAACCATCAATCAGGGTGTTGCTCATCTCACATGTGACATGTTTGTGGTTAAAGTTCCACAAACAGTAATCAAAATCTCCTCAATATTTTCTGTATACCATTATGTTGATTATTGGATGTTTTTTGCAGTCCTGAGTTTTGCATCCAGGTCCATCTTAGTCAGTGTCTTAGCCAAACATGCTACATGTGGATATTTTTCAACCTATTTGTATGTCTTAATTTATAAATTTTAATGTTTTTATTTATTCATATTTATTTTTATTAATTATTATTTTATCTGTGGAGTCTTCATCCCAGTTTTAAAACCAAATTTCATGGCTTTATAACTTGTGTCTTAGCCACATGGGCTACTGATATGGCATTGGGGGATGACGTCCCCTCCTGATTTCAGGCTAATTCACCCAATTTTTAATGTACATGAAATTTTTCTCTGATAGGACTTAGGATTTTTTGAATTTAGGATTTTTTCACTTTGTTATTATGAATTATTTTGTATTTCTGAGTGTGCCATTTGCTGAGACCACATATATGTATACTCTAAGCTGTCAGTACAAATGTGAAATCCTACACACCCTTAAATTTGTGTGGAAATAAAATAAAATAAAAATGAAAATATGTGCCACTAATGAATATTATTGCTTCCTCAAAAGATAACTGACCCAAATCAGTCACTCATTTGACCCTATGGAGAGATCATTATCTGCTTTCTTCCTTTATAGGCAAAAACTTTCCACAATGACCCAGACCCCTGTTTCAAATGAGAACTACTCCTTCCACATGGTTATTACTAAAATTCCCACTTGTTGCACATAATTTTTATCTTTAGCTTGTTTCACACTCTCCAACAAACTAACCGAAGTCTGTTCCATTTTATTATCATCACACTCCCATATCTAAAAAGTCCACCAAGATTCTTAGGAAAACCAAAATACATTAGATCATTTTTTTCTTGAGATCATTTTTTCCACATAATGAAAGTAATGAAATGGCCTAGTATCACTGACTCATTCTGCACATTTCATCTTCCTTCTTCTCCTAATTAACTTTGGCATTTATGTCAACTTTGGCCTGACTACACATCTCCATTTTCATAAGACCCCTAATGTGATGTCAGCTGTTAAGGGGTTCCATTTTATTAATCATGCTTTTTATACCCTGTATATCATGATGTTCAGACTTAGTGTTCAGCTTGGCTGGGGATATACTTTCTGTCCCAGAGGTAGTTACTTGCTCAAGTTAGAAAGCAATCTGTGTGAGTATAAACATTTCATGTTCAAGCAAAATAATCCAGAGTCCAGGTACTCACCAATTTCTTTAACTCTTTCATACCCTGCCAATACTTAATCAAGCCAGGGCCTGATACAGAAGTCAGTGACTTCCACTGTTGCCTAAAGCTTGCTACAGATACTAAATCTATCTAACCCTAGAGGGCTCCTCCCTCCCACTCTGGGGCAGTATGGCCTGGTCCACAGTGCAGGTAAAATCCAGACCTGCTATTTATGGTCTTCAGGTCCCAGCCCACCCAATCTTCCCCCTTGTCCCACTTCAGGCCAAACTTCTTCCCAACTCACCTTCTTAGTTGAGAACTCACATTGCTTGTCCTGCTCTGGCCTGGCTAGAGATACTTGTGGGGGACCCAGCCCCCACAAACTTATCAATCACCTTATTGTTAAACATTATAATTTTAAAATACATATGGCACTTTCTGTGACTGTTCTGACATATGTTCTAACAATAAAGAGCTCCTAGGTAACCACCTTCCAAATCAAGAAATAAAAGGTCACCTTACCCACAAGTGCTTCCACTGTATTACATAGAATTTTCCATCAGAGAAGCTTGGAGTATGAACTTCATGTTCATTATTGTGTAGCCTTCATATTTTGTGCGTTAGAGTTGGTTTTTTTGCTTGTTTGTTTTTGTAGTTTGTGTCTTTGACTGGAGAAAGACTGCTTCTCCCTGGGCTCACTTCAAGAGAGTTAACAGATGTCTTGGCAAAATGACTCATCTTCAACAAACCAATCCGAGATAATATTCCAATATCTCTAATTCTCACACACCAAGTCAGATTTTTCTTTGCCTTAAATGAAACCAAGACTAGGTAAGAGACAACTAGTAACAGCTATCAATCATCAGAGTCCACTGCACAATGGAATTCTTTAAAACTCTTTTTAGTATTTTATTGTGGTGACTTGTTTTATAAATTAAACTCATATGAGTAGTTTCCCAATATCTGCAGCCACTCCATTCTTCAGATACATGTCAACACATCCTGTGCCACACCAAACCACCATTTTTCTTCCCAATTGTTCAGTGGGTTCCACCACCTCACTGTTTTTCCCATCCAATTTGACTACTGGTAGCCTCAATTCTATTGCAATTGTACAAGGTTTTGTTTCATTTCATCTTTTCCTTTGTTTTGTCTATTCACATTCCACTTATAAGTAAGATCAACAGGTATCTATCTTTCTTCTTTTGACTTATTTCATTTAGCATAATCCCCTCTAGATACCTCCATGCGGACTCAAATGACAGGATGTCATCTCTTCAAAAGGCTATGTAGTATTCCATCATGTATATAGACCACGTATCTTTTATCAGTTCATCTGACATTGGGTACATAAGTAGTTTTCAGTTCCTTGCTATTGTGAATAAGACTGCAATATACATGGCAGTACATAAACCTCTATGAATTAGTGTTTTTATATCTGTTGTGTAAATACCCAGAAGTGGGATGGTGGATCATACTGGATTTCCCTATTCAACTTTTTGAGGAATCTGCATGCTGTTTTCCATATGGGTAATACCAATTTGCTCTCCCACCAACAGTGTAAAAGTTTCATTTTCTCCACATCCTCAGAAACATTTTCTGTTTCCAGACTTTTGGATAACAATAAGTCTTTAACATGTAAGATGCTATCTCATTGGTTTTTTTTTTATATGCATTTCACTGATAGCCCCAGAGTAGGAACATCTTTTCAGGTGTCTGTTGGTCATCTGTATATCATATTCATGAAAATGTCTCTCCAATTCCTGTTCACATTTATTAATTGGAATTTTTCATACAGACTAAATAAATAAATAAAGTTTACCCCAATATTGCCTTACCTGGATGAAAAAACAAGTCTCCCCTCTGATTCCAGTCTTCCATACTTGAATGAACAGATTTTTCCTCAGGTAGTCCTCTGAAGCCTGGTGAACCCTTCATTTGAGACTATAACTACAAACTTGCAAGTGTTTTAATCTATCTTTCAAATTATTTCCCTTGAGGTTTAAAGATTAAATTATAATGAAAAAGAGTAAAATGTTAGACAAAAATGAAGGACACTTGTCACTAACCTAGAATTTAAAGAGATTTTGTAAGGAAAGGATTTTTATAAATTATTTACTACAAGTCTTTGTAGGTTGTACAAATGTTAAAAACTTTCTGCAAAAAAGAGATAAAGCACTAATAAATCAAATGCTATTATCTGTTCCATATATGCATAAAACATGCAATAGTACACAAGAACAAATTTTTGTAAAATACAGAAGCAAATCAAGAGTTAGAAAGATCTTTAATTGCGACACTACACAAATGTCACTTATGAAACCCACAGCAAACATGATATTTAAAGAACCTTTAGAAAAACTCTTGAATAAGTAAAAATGCCTGATATCAGGAATATTTCACTAACTTTGTAGATGACAAAAATATAATTTACAAAAATATGTCATTACATTGACAAGAAAAACATTGAATAGAGTTTAATTTGTTATCCCAAGGGGAAAATGGAAAAGAAGTTTCACCATGGAATTTACTGAATGGAGAAGACATACCAATTGTTGAATTGGTAGCCATATAAATATTACAATAACATCTGCAGGATAGAAAATTTTTTTCTATGTTCAATTCCCAACCAGAGTCTCTTATTTCCAAGGTCCTAGTGAGGATCTGTGCAGTGTCCCACCTCCATCTATTTCTCCATGTCACCCAACTCTACCTGTTGTCCTGCCCCATTATAACTTTTTTGGTATTAAACAGCAGTATATTTATGTAGCATTGATAAGAGAAAAATTCATATTTCTAATAATTTATCAATATAAATTAGAGTATAATAGAAATAAAACTTCAAGAGAATTATATTCAATAAAATAATGTTAATAAAACCAAGATTAAAAATAAGTTTCATAGGTTATTTTTTTCTTAGTGGAAAGTTGAAAGCAGGAATGAAGGCAAGTAGGCAGGCAAGCAGAAAGAAAGAGCAGAAAGAATCATTTTCCATTTGTTGTACACACTGATTGGTTCTCCTGGCTTAGGACCAAAACCCAGCAGTATGAGACTGTGCTCCTTTGTAGGCAATTGACCTTTTTGATACTCCACCAGGGCATAACCATTACATAAGTCTTACAATAAAAACTTCATAAAAACCTCTTAGGTTGATTTTGTTTTGTTTGATTTTTTGGTAAAGATATAATTCATACACAATATCTTTAATTTATTTAATGTATGATATTATGATGATGATCATTTTGTAAAACCATCATCAGTCAATTTTAGATCGACTTCATTACCCCCAATGCATGTACCAATCCAGCTTTAACTAGTCTCTAAACAATTTAGCTATTCTATGAATTTGTCTACTCAGATAATTTCTTATAAAATGTTTTAAATTCCTATGTGTTCTTTTGTGATTATAATCTTTCACGTAGCATAAATTTTTTAAGTTTATGTTGTAGTATGAATCATTATTTTATTTCTTATACTTGATAAATAATTCTATCAGATAATGTACATTTGTATTATTTTCAGTTTTTTGCCATTGTCTGCCATGTTATGAAATATTTGTATATATGTTTTACTATGGGTATGTTTTTATTTACCTTAGGAATTACCAGGTGATTTTATAACACTATGTTTAGCCTCTAAGGGACCTGTCAGACAATTTTCCATGATGCCTATGCCATTTTACATCTCACTAGCAGTTTATGAGTGTTCTGACACAGAAATTTACGTTGTGTCTAATAGATGCAATATTTGTCTCTATTTAATGACAAAATCGTGCTTTTTATTTTATTCTAAATTTAGTGAATATAGCCAGACTGATATTACTGTTCCTTTTAAGGAAGGAAGGAAGCAGAATCAAGGCAAATGGACAGGAAGACAGGAAGGGAGAGGAGGAAGAAGTATCCATCTCCACTCTAGTTCTTGGGCTTTGTGTCTACTAAACTAGAGCCACAGTCTTAAGCCCTGAGACATAAGTTTGTGTCTAAGAGTTTTAAAATATGAAAACAAAATACTTTACTTTCTAAAATCCAGCAGATTTCTCACAGCTAAAAATAACAAATGAATATTTCACACATTAGGAAACCGATACTACATTCAGTAACCTAAGCACTTGATAAAAATGTTGTTTTGAAAGATTGTGATGCTTTCTTATGGACATAGTAATTAGAAGCAACTTGACCTGCCACAGACCACTCATAAAAATTTTCAGATTCCTGGAACTTAAGACAATAACTACAAAGCAGAATTTTAAAGACAAAATGATCCAACACGTATTTAGAGGTGACAGATTTCATAACCATAAAGATCTGATTCTTACATTTATTTTACTCAACATGGAGAAACAAATTAAATAGTCTAAACAGACATTTCTTTGTTCACATGAGTCAGCCCGGTTAAATTGTCATCCCATTTCCATTGGAGTCCAGCATTTTCTACCACCAAGCTGGCTGGCTTGCAATAAAATCATCTCCCTTTTGCATAAACCATCATTACAGTGCTTGGACTCACTGTGAGCACCCAGGAATGAACACTGACTTTTGGTAGTACTATGGGCACCAGCAACCTAAGAAAAGAAAAACTTTTGATGATTCAGGTGGGTCAGTCCCAGCACAGCCTCTCCCTTTCACACTAATGGTGGCACTAACCTGGTTCCTCCACCCTCTACAGCTTCTTTAGACCCAGATCTGCCCGGCCCCACACGCAGCAATCTTATCACCTCAACTGAGTCACAGGCCTTTTTCTGCTTCCAACTATAGACAGTAAAATCCAGCAAAGTCTCTTTCCACTAGTAGAGGAAATGCACATTCTCTGCCTAAAGTACTTGGATGAGTTGATGCATCATTCCATCTGCCCACCCTCTACATCACAGGTAGAAGCTGAAGAGGTGTCAGTTTTTCGGGCTGTCTCTCTAGGTGGGCATGTGTCTGCGTGACTGATTCACTCAGTCCCTTGTGTTCCTGTCTTGGAAAAGACCCAGGTGAAGGGATGCTCAGGAACGGAGGCTGGGGGTATGCTGCAGGAAGGACATTAAAGGGAAACCCGCCCACCCTGGGATTTTCATCTGTGTGCCCCTTTCTTTAACAAGTCCAAAGTTTCATCCCCAGTAGTTCAGGTGGCTAAGCAACACGCGATGTAAAGCCCTTGGTCATGGGCTGGGAACCTCATCTGGGATAGAAAACAACCCAAAACTCCATAGTAGCTTTGGTGAATTTTTTTCCAGGAGAAAAGAATTTCTGGTTGTGGAATCACACTCCTCATACCCTCCAGGTTTCAGAGCCTTAGCAACCCAGTTGTATTGGTGTGAGTCTGGGGGAGCTGGTCAAAAGTTCTCTTGTCATATGCAACAAAAGTTTCATCTTTGAATTTGGTTTGATTTAGTCAAGTCTCTACTTGTCATCCTTACATACTGGTGAAAGATGAAATCACTTCTTAAGTGTCAGATTGTGCCTATTTCTGAATAGAATTATGAACGTGTGCTTAGTCCCCAATTCAGATAGGGTTCTTACCTGATTCATTCAAGAGAAAATGCTAAGGTTGTTTTCTCTGAGTAAGAATTTTATACAGAAGAAAGGAGGACTGATGCCTTAAGTCACTCTCAGAAACCATTTATTACTTTCCCTTTTTACATTCTTACTTATTTTCCTTAATTCTTCATTTTTGAAAATAATACCCATTTCCACCTTAACAAGCACTCCAATTGTTCTTCCTCAAATACACATTTCCATTGCCTGTATTTCCTTTTCCTTAACATACTTTCATTATAAAGGGATATTTTCATTAATATTATTGGGGCAAAGAAAAAATTCTCATCCTGTAAGTTCCTCTGGGTTTATGATGGTCATCTAGGAGGTAGGAGGGGCCACCATGAACAAAGACAGATATAAGCAGATTGAAGCTCCACTTTCCCCACTGAGAAAGAGATTTAGATCTTCCAGGTCTCTAGAGGATGCTATTCAGAAACAAAATTTTTCTTCATACATGTTATGTTTAAAAACTGCCTCCATTCAGTCCTCATGAAGTTACATTTCCTATTTACAAAAGACACATTTGGGTTGACATGTTCTTAAAATACGTTTCCATAGTTTTTATTTTTTTAATTAATTTAGAATTATTAACCCTTAATCCTCAATTTCTCAAAAAAAATTTTATTTTTGTTCAGTGTAACGATACCTAATACTTCTTTTTCTTTTTTCTTAAAGGAAAATGTTTAGGCAAGAACGAAGGTGATTAGGCAGGCAATCTGGAAGAGAGAGGAGGAAGAAGCATTTGTTGTTGTTTTTTTAAGTTTATACTTAGTTGTTTATACTTACTTGTTTTACCTAGACTCAAGACTCCAACCCAGGAGTATGCGGCCTGTGGTCCTTTAGTGATTGACCTAACCTCTACTCCACCAGGGCACACCAAAATTTCCATCAATATTCTTAGCCCAGAATGCACCTAAAGGAGCACAGGCCACATAGCTGTCGGTTGGAGTCTCTAGTCTGGGCAGAGCAATCAGTGTGACCAGATAAATATAAATAAAAAAGAAATGTTTCTTTTCCCTCTCTTCCTGCCTGCCTACTACACATTATCATTCCTTCCTTCACCTTTCCATTAAAAAAGACCCTTTGGTTATATTAAGTGAATTACTTTGTACAACAAGAGATGAAACACTAACAGAGCACAGTGACTATCGACTAAATAAAAGCATGAAGTATTTAAAAGTGCAGTTGAACAAATTTTGGTAATATTCAGAATAAATTAGAATTTAGAAAGACATTTAGTACCCACTGAATTACAGAACAGATACTGGAGAAACCTTAGAACCTTCTCTTATTAACTGAAAAATTCACAGTATCAGTGCAATTCAAGAACATTATTTCCTTATTCCTGGTGAGTGTCAGTTCATTGGTGAAGCCTAGGTGTAAGAAGAGATCTAAAATTGATGGTGGGGCAAGTAAAGGACAGCTTTAGCTCAGGATTTCAAGGCCTCACCTTGGGGAGGCCTGTTTCTCACCCCGGGGACAGGGTTGGGGTTTGTACACACAACTTCTGTATTCCAGTGACTCCAAAATAACCTGTGAATTTTTTCTAGGAGGAAAAGAATTTCCACTGTGTGAGTCACTTTCTTAAGTCTTATATTTATTAAAGACTTGGTGATCCGGGTGGGTTCATGTGAGTATTTGGGGAAAGTCTCCAGAGATTTGGTGTCATATTCTAAAAATGTTTCATTTTGGAATTTGGTTTTGTCTTTTGTGCATCCTTTATATTTAAACATTACACACCAGTGAAAGATGAGAAAATTTCTCAGGTGACTAGCGTGTATATATTTCTGTATAGAATTATGAAGCCATCTAGACCACAAATCTTTCTAATATGAAAAAGAAAGTTATTCTTCTTTCTAGTCATCTAAATTCTCCAGAATCATACACCCAACAATTTCAAAACTGAGGTCTCTAGGAGAAAAAGAAATAATGTGACACCAAATCTATAATAATAAAGGTCATCATTTACAGGTTGTTTAGATATTCATGTCACCCACATCTTTATTTAAGTAGAATCATAAATATAAAGGATATTTAAACAGCCAGTGAGAAGAATGTCTACTGTATTAAATTTACCTATTTCAAGGGATTTGTGTTTTTACTCTCACCCTAGGTAAATTCATATTATCATGAACTCTTTGACAGTACATTGAAAATAAACTATACATGTGATATGTAACCTAAATATTTGTGTATGTATCTTCTGAATCTATTGACATAAGCCACAATATTATTTCGACCAGGAAAATCAAATTAATGTCAGGTGATAAATACTGTGTAAAGTAATAATGCTTCAGTGTTTCAGAGTTTTTCTTTGATAGTATTTGTATCTAGGTGCTGGACAAGCACATGGAATTGCTATTTGCTTCTTTCTCTTATTTTAAAATGATGGCATTAATATAATCCATTGACTATTTCTTTGAAAGCAAAGGTGCAGAAAGGAATGTAGGTGAGTAGGCAGGCATGCAGGAAGAAAGAGGAGGGAGAGTCATCTTTTTTAAAATTTTCATTTATATTGGTTTCTCCCCCACCCCTGCTTTTTCTTTTAGAAAGTCACATATATCTGATTTTAGCTTGACAGTGTGCTAAATGTTTCCTTTATTTCTGTATTTCCTGTGATCTGTTAATTTGGAATAGAAGACAGGTAAAACACTTTTTTCAAATATCATAAGTACAGTTTATTGTTGACCAACAAGGTATTTGAATTGTGCAAGTCCATGTATGTGCTGATTTCATTTTCCATCTAGACTCTCACTCAAGGATTCAACCACTCCAAGGTGGTTCAATTGAGAAATCCTTGGATTTCCAAGAAACATTACACACTATGCCTAGATTTTGACCTGCCAGGCCAGCCCTACTAAATCCTCCTTTGTTTACCTGTCAGCTGCTCCTTTTGTGTAGTGTGTGGCGTTATATTAGTCAGTTCTGCCTGTGTCATAGACAAACAGCTATATACTATTGCGATCATTGAGAATAGTATTCCAACAACACTTTTTCAGAGGCACACCCTGAAGAAATAGTGGTTTGGTTAACTGCCTTTGAAAAATTACAGGCTACATGTATCCCAAGGAACTGATTTTTTGTCCTGGGTGGAGAAGAGAAACTAAGATATATAATTAAGTAAACATATAATGTAATGCTTCTTTCTTCTCTCTTCTTGCCTGCCTACTATTCACTTTTATTCCTACCTGTACCTTTCCTTAAAAAAATTCACAAAACAGCCTTCTATAAATGTTTACTAACTTATGTTGCCCAAACTTCAAAAGAACATTTTAACTTAGGTTTTATGTGCATCAAACTGCATTTTTTGGAAACATGAATGTATGCCATCCCTGTGTTAGTGGTATTGTTTGATTTATTGATTAAAATATAGATCATCAGATCAGCCTATTCTAAAGGTATACTTTTCCTTTAAATATTAATTGGGTGACTTTTAAGGGAAATATGCAGGCAAGAATTATGTTGGCAGACAGGCAAGAAGAACAAGAAGGAATAAACATTTATTTCTTATTTTTAGTTGTTTATCTTGGTGGTTCCTTCAGCCATGTGTCTTGAACCTGGGTCTTTGGGATATATTTGTGCTACACCAAGTAAAATTCTTGACTAGGTCACCAAGGCCTGCTATGAGGTGATATTTTGATGGTCAAAATATCTTATGCCTCATCAACATTTCCTACAATTATATTATTGTGTCAATATCCAGTAGTTAAGAAAACTTCTGATATATCATGTTTCAGTGTATTTTCAGAATTCTCAGGTCCAAAGGCAAAAACACATTTTCTGTTGCTCTATATTAATTATACCCTTCCACAGGTCCTGTGATATGTACTAGCTACTGAATTAAGCTTATGATAATCTGTGTACAATTATTAAGGAGAATCAGAAGAAACATTAAGTTTTTTAACTTTAAGATTCTTGTTTAGAAGAAAATCCTCTTCATTTTTTTTAAGCGGAAAATCGCAGACAGAAATGAAGGTAAGTTGGCAGACAGGGAGAGAGAGAGGAGGAAGAAGCACTTTATTTTATGTTATTTCATCTCTGTTGTTCACAACACCAAACCCCCCTAAGCCTCATGACACCTGGTCCTTAGGATATATGTAAATTGTGCTCTGTTAGAGGTAGCCAACTTGTTTGCCAGGCCACCAGGGTGCACTGCCCTTCAACTTCTATCTTATATAAAATACACATGTTTAGTTTTTCAGAAGTACAATGCTTTGGTGTCTATTTTGAGTTTTCTTAATCTTCATACTGGAATTTTTTTTCATTTTCATTTCTTTATGTTGGATAGGTACAAGTAGAAATGAGCACAAGTTTGTATGCAGGTTTGAGGAGAGAGGAGAAAGAATTGTTTTGTTTAAATTTTTATTTAGTTGTACATACTGGCTGTTTCTCTCAGACATAGGACACAAACTCATGTGTATGTGACCTGAACCACTCCAAGACAAATGACCTAGTCACTACTCCACCAGGGTGTACCATATGTTGGAATTATTTTATTTGTGTTCCTTTTATTGTGTATTCCATTCGTAATTTTCAATTTAGAATGTAAATTGTGTGCCCATTGTGCCCACTGACAAATGATCATTGATTTCCAGCTAGACTGTGTTCCAGACACATAGAAACTATGGATAACAAATAATTCCCTCCATGGAAATTCCTTTTGATATAGGATTAGAGATTCAAAATGAATGCTGGTAAGGTTATGACTAAGAAACAAATAGAATATACTTGTGAGGTCATTGAGTTAAGTCAATTATTTATCAATAGCAGCTGTCAGGAACTTCACTATGAACATGCAAGATAGTTGAGATCTTAGTGTATTTCCTCATTTGAGAAATGATGGTTGGGAGCATCAGAGCTTGGAGAAAATGTGGAAGCAGCAGTAGGATGTAGGAAGAGGTTATTTAGGCAATATTCTAAGGTCTTAGCATATACTTACTGTTTTTAGCAGGACCGTGTTTTTAATTCAGTTACAACATGCTTATTACCCAGTAACAGTTAATTTCTGAAGAGACTTTAGGCAAGATGAGAAGGAGGGCATGAGGTTAAGAAAGTGTCTTTCATTGAATTGTTTTAAATAGGATCCCTGAAACCTAGTTGGAGATGATTGCTAAGGAAGGAAACCAAATGAAATGATTGAGTATTTTGTAAAAAGTAAAAGTGAAATAATGTAGGCATTTTCTTCAGGTTTTTATTTATTAGGCATTATATGTCCAGTTAGGGATATTTGCATACTTGAATAAAAGTTAGTGCAAAAATTTACACAGATATTTTAGGAAACTTTTAAACTATTTGTGGAATCACACATTTATCACAGGAAGTCAGTATATTATTACAAATTGATTACATCTGGATCTAAAGTAAAGGACAATATTTTTTCTTTTTATACTAAGAATGTGAAGGTAAACATATAGTTTTAGGATCAAGTAGTTTCAATCATAAAAACAAATCTTGTTTGAAAAGATGGGAATCTGAGGTTGGGCAAGCAGTCTATGTTTATTTTAAAGAGAAGTGTCAAACGCATGCTATATATTCTAGAGTACCTACTAGATTTAGGCTCCCTCCTGGATTTGACAGTATAGACAATTTTTAGTTGGAAATATGCTGAGGGAAGAAAATTATCTTTAAATTGTAATTCACAGGAGAAATAAATGATACCTGTTCAAATAATATTAATCAAGAGATGTCAGAAAAACTAGCAATGTAGATTAATTTTACGAAGTGTAAAATCCTTCTGGGAATGATAGAATCAGAAGCTGAGCATAGAAAAAGTATACTTTAGATTAAAATTGACTTCTGTTATGACCAATCTTAGCAAGTGTTTCTATACTTAACCATTCACAGCTTTTGCCGTCCACATACGATTCCATCTTCTCTCCAAATTGGAACTCTAACTCCCTGAAACTAAATCCAAAATAACTTTGACTCCTTTTAGAAATAGACACTTTAATGGATCTAGAATAATACCTAGAACCTAGAAAATGAGAAGAATCACATGGCATGTGGGCTACCTGAAGCTCTGATGGGTCTATCTCTAGAAATATGTATATCACTTGCTCTATTACCACTAGTGGGTCCCATGGAACTAGGTGTGGCGGAGAGCAGCAAGTTATGAGAGTTCTGAAGTTAAATTTGCGAGAATGTGCTGGTACTCTTTTTGGGGGATTTCTTAGGAAGAGAACATGTTTTTGCAGAGTGGAAGAAAGGGAGAAGAGTAAGAAGCCTTTTAAAGACTATAGGAGGGAGGAAGGAAAAGAGGGAGGGACAAAATGAACAAGAGGAAGAACTTTTATTTATATATGTATTTATATATTTTTTATTGTTTCCTGCAGCATCATTTGGCAAACCTAGGCCTTTTAACCTTACGGTCCACACTCCAGGCATTCCTTAGTGCCTGAGTGACAGGGCACAGCTAGAAAAACAATTTTAAAAGCTATTGGACATATTCCCTAAATATGCTGTTTCTTTATACTTGAGTAACATATAAGAATATGTTTCAAGTCAGTAGTATGTGATAGATCTCTATGTCTTGGAGCATTTTTCTGATGTTTTCCTCAATGTAGTTTGTATTTAAGGAATTACATTCAAGATTTTGATTCATTTTGCATTCATTTTTCTGTGTCCTTCCAGTGAATATACTAGTTTCATTTATTTACATATGTCCTTCCGTTTTCCTGTACCACTTGATGGACATTTCTTCCTACATTGTAGGATATTTCTTGGCCCCTTTCTCATAAATGATGTGATAAAGTTGTGGATTTATATCTTGGCTTTCATTTTTTCCACTGATTTGTCTGTTACTGTTCCAATAACATATTGTTTTTATTACAATGGTCTTGTAGTATAGTTTGAAATCAAAAACTATAAACACTCCATTTATTCTTATTTTGGGTAATACCTTTGGATATTCAAGAGTTTTTTGTTTTGTTTTGTTTTGTTTTGTTACTCCATATGAAATTTAGTACTGTTTGTTCAATTTCCTTGAAAAAAGTTCCTGGAATTTTGGTAGGAATTGCATCAATTCTATATATTGCTCAGGTAGGATGACCTCCTCTGATATTTGTGGCCATAGTGTGTGTGCAGGAGATCCTGAAAGTGTGAGAATATTTTCATCAAGCAATATTGTAATGACGTCTAGGTAAGTGAATGTGGGTGTTATGGTCATTTTATGTTGTTTATGCCTTTGTTATTTGCTGAGGTCTTTTCTCTGCCAAACCATTTCTATCATCTTGAGGAAAAAAATAGAAGCAACAAGGATGATGAATCACTTTTTAACAAACACTTGTCAGGTGAGAAGAAGTTGTGTTCTACGACATGATCAAATGATTTATCTAGAAAGTTTATATACCAAAAGACAGAGTTCCTGAGTTATTAATGAATGAAAGTCACTCAAAGACTGAATTTTAACTCCCATATCAATGAAAATTTACTCTGTAATTTCGATAGTTCAGTCATCATTTTCTAAGGAGTCAGTCATCAGAGAAAATAATTATTTTTCATTTTATAAAGTACTCTGATATAGTATTGAATATGAGAATGTACATTTCTCAAAGAATCTTTATTAATGAACATTTGTAAGTGTCATGCACTTGGTTATATTTGTGATATTAAATGGAAATATGATGAGAATGGTATTAGCCTAGTTGAGTTGAGATACATTCATGTGATATTCATTTCATTAAACCCAAATCTAAAGGATAAAAAACGTAAGTTGTATAGATAAAATAAATTATAGCTGCATTACACCCTATGACAGAAAATGAGAGATCATTAAAACCTGTTATCTTTGTGTGTCCTGTTCTTATTCCTGTGTGAATACTGGGAGAGAGGATGCTTGACTTGAGACAGTAAATGCATGTTACCTTAGACTCTGTGACATTCTCTGACGTGGCTGTGAACTTCACCCAGGAGGACTGGACATTACTGGATTCCTCTTAGAGAAATCTGTACAGAGAGGTGAGGCTGGAGAGCTACACAATCCTGACTAATAGGTAAGGTTACCATCATAATAGGTAAGGAGCAGATACATGTATATACATAAGTATTCTAGGATGAATGATTCACATGAGAACAGAGTGAAAACCAATAGACACTCTTTTCCATACTTAAGTGCTTTTGTCCAATGTGCTTTCTCTAAAATGATATTTCTAATATTAATAACATTATCATCAATCTTTTAAGGAATCATGTAAGTAGATGTTAAGGAGAGAAGAAGAACACAGGCAGAAAGAGAGATGAGGAAGCAGACCTTCCTTACTTAGTTGTTTACCTTGATTGTTACCCCTGGTCCTGGGATGCAAAACTGGGTCTTTTGGGTTTATGTGGACTGTGCTCTCCACCAGAAATGTGAACCAAACCACTACACCACCAGGGCACACCAATACAAACTTCTTTATATTTGTGCATTCTCAGTTACTTTTGATGTTGTGAATAAAACTCTGACTATATGATTCTGTCATCTGTCTATTAACAATGACATGTGACATGATTCTGTTGTACAACAAAGTTTGATATCCATTGGTGGTGGTTTCTTAATGAGAATGAGCATTTTGTATTTTATTTCACATCACTACAAAGACTTACTGGTTTACAGTGTGTCTATAAGTGTCAATAAGCATTTGAAAAATCAAAGAGAAATATTCTAATTTGGTCCTGGAGGGAAGGTATCATTATATTGTTTTCTCTTTTGAAATGATTTTACTTATTACATTATAGCTAGAGCACCTGACTGATGGGAAAATTTGTCGTCTTCTGCTGGGGTATTTTCCATTAATATACCCATCCCTGTACACAGGATATCGAGTATTCAAATTCAATATGATTTCTTGATTGGAACAAGATAAGCAGTTGAAGACTTTGGAATGAGGAGTCTTCCAAAGAGAGGGGTTTTAAGAATATCAGAGGTCAATGACACGATCAGTATCTTTGAATTATAAATAGAGGAACCTTTTTTTCTCTTAGAAAGGTGGGATCTTTATTCTCCAATGCTTTGGGATAGCTTCATTGTTCTAGACAGTTCCTATTGACCCCACATTTCCTATTATATGATAAAATGATCTTTGTGCATCTCCTTGATCATTCTCCTTTGGTATACATAATTTATCTAGAAGTACTGTACTCTCTTCTGTGATTCCATCTTCTTTCTGTTCATCCTACTATCTAATCTCAATATGGTTTTAATCATGTAGGAAATTATGAATATCATAATTATCAATATTAAGATATTAATGTAAGTCCTCATCTATTATGCATTTTCATTAGAATCTTCAAAATGAAAATAATAAAAATGACTATTATTTTTTTAATTATAGCAATATAATTCATTCTCCAATCTCTTGCACTGTTATTTTAATTTGGAAGAGGAAATGCAACTGATAACTAAAGACACAGCAACTCAGAATGTTCATTTTGGGAGAAAAAAGTCTAAATAGATAGAAAGGGTAAGATCAACAATTTTTAAATGGTAGAGGCAAGAATTAAGGCAAATAGGCAAGAAGAAAGGAAAATAGAGGTGGAAGAACATTTCATATATTTCACTTAGTTCATTTTGGTGGTTTTCTCCTCCCCAACCCCTTTTACAGGTTTCCCATCCCCAGATGCTATCCTGTGACTTTGGGATGGCCATGAGTTCTGTTGACTGGAGGCTGGAGACTTATCTACTATATCCCCAGAGCATGCTCAAAATCAGTGATCTTTAAAAGAGATATTTGACATTTTTCACACTGAAAATGAAAAGCAGTTACTTTAGATAGAAAGTGAGCACAGAGAATGTTTATTCATTGAGGTATTTTCATCAAGAGGAATAAGTGGGGCAACATAGTTTGAAATGAACAATTTTATTTATCAAAATATTTGCTTGAAACTAGGACTTAACAATTCATACACTGAAACAGAAATTGAGTAGTAAAAAATTGTTCTCAAAGTGTACAGAAATATTTTTCATAAGAAAACATTATTCATAATTTTCATAAGATCATTCTACATGTCAACCTAAAGCAAGTAATTAATATAATAAAAGGAGTGGTAAAACATTAACCAAAATTTTAATGTTGTCAGTTACGACAAATACATGTAATTCATAGCATGATATTTATTTGTATTATCCTTCACCCATTCATCTACAGAAAATAATTTTAAATAAGTGGAACTTCGATGATTATGAGAATCCTGGAAAAGACTTTAGTAAGTGTTCCTCCCTGGATGTGCTCAGGGGATTTGAAAATGAAGGGAACTCAAACAGTGGTGATCAGTATGGGAAAAGCTTCCTTACTGTACAGGAGAAAACCTCTAGGAAAGGATTAGTAATGCCTGTTGAGTTTACTGATCATAAGAAAATACATTCCGGTTTGAAGCCCTTTCCTTGTGAGGAATTTGGAAGATACTTTAGATGTCCATCATTCACAATCAAAACCACACTCTCCTAAAATATAAATGTAAGGGATGTGCAGAAGACATTAAACATTCTGCACACCTTAACATGCACATGGGAATTAGCACTGGATGCAAATCTCATGCAATAAGGAATGTCAGAAAGGATTTTCTTGTTCATCTTACCTTAATGATAATATAAAAGTTCAAATTGATGAGAAGCCTTTAAAGTGTGAAACATGTGGGAAAGGCTTTTCTATATCCAGTCAGTTAACTAAGCATTTTAGGTCTCACAAAAGGGTGAGGCCTGCATGTAACATACCTGGGAAAACATTTACGAACTTCTTATACATTACTATTAATAAGTATATTCACACTGGAGGGAAGCCCTATCATTGCTTCACTGTTAGGAATGTGGGAAAGATATTGTGTATACTGAAGCACTGAAGGTCCATATGCAAATCCACCCTAGAGAGAAACCCTATGTATGTAAAGAATGTAAGAAAGCCTTCATTCAACTCTCTCACTATTCAAAACCAACTAATGAAATCCCATGAAGCCATTGTACTATTGAACATGCAAATTTCTTCATTGTTTTCTCTTTTAAATACATATTTCATTTCCATTTGGTTGGTCAAACTCTTTTTATCTCAGACCCTTGTTATGTGAACCCAGGGGCATGTGGCCTGTTTCTTCAGAGGTGACAGACCTGAGTGCTACTCTAACAGGGTGTGCCAAAATATAAATTTTCAAAATAGAAGATTTCAGGCATTGGAGAGTAATCTTAGTTATGAAGATATGTTGGAAATTTTAGTCCTGCTGCACGCTTGAATTTTCACTCATCATCTTGCTTTCCAGAAAACCTGAATACAAGCAACATTACAAAGTCATTGTCAGTTTCCATCACATTAATTTTAGCCTAAATGATTATGTGGTGTTTCACAGACAAAAGTTCATGAAGTATCAATAATGAGCATACTACTGAATCTGAAATATTAGTTTATACAGTAGTCATTTGACCATTTTAGCAGCCTCCATAATATTTTACGCAGTTCCTGTAGCAATTTACATCCAAATCACCAGTGTGTAGATTCTTTTTTCTCTACATTTTTACCAAATCTAATCTATATATTAGGCATAGGACTCTGTAACATGTGTGAGATTATTTTATATTTTTGTGGGTGTTATTTGTATTTTGGTAACAGTAATAATCACCATTATTTCTTAAGATATGTGGGAAGAAAAGGAAGGGGGAGGAGGAGTAGCATTTTCTTTTAATATTTTTTCTACCCAAGCCCATAGGGTTCATCTCAGTTCACCCATCTCTGTCACCTAAGCACGGGTAAATCCCAGATTTTTTTCATAGTTCTATTGACCATCTATCCATCTTCTTTGGTGAAGTGTCTATTCAGATCTCCTGCAATTTATTAGTATTTTTATTTAAATGAAATCTTTCTGTATTTTGAACATTGATGCCTTGTCATATATATGTTGTGCAATTGTCTTCTCCCATCCACTTGACTGTCTTTACTTCCTTGGTCATTTCTTTTGCTGTATAGTGTTTTTGCTTGTTTTAATTTGATGTAGTCACATTTCTTAATTTTTTTTTGTTTGTTTTTCATTGCTGGAGGAAAGTCATCAAAGACATCTCTAATGCATACATTTTTATATTTTACCTACATTTTTATGTATGTTATGAGTTTCAGATTGACATCCAAAACTCCAATCCATTTGGGAATAATTTTTAATGGTTTCAGGCCTTATTTTATGGTCTTTGGTCCATTCTGAGTTAACTTGTGTATCTGGTGTTAATTGATAATATAGTTTTTGTGCATATATTTTTGCTAATGTCTTTTCAGTTCTCCCAACACCATTGTTTCTCCATCATAGGCTTTTGGCATCTTTGTCACAGATTTTCTGCATAAGTTTGGTTTTATTTCTGGGCTCTCAATTTGATTCCACTAAACAATGGGTCTGTTTTTGTTATAGTACCATACTGTTTTGATGATAATCACTGGTGTATATTTTCAAGTCTGGGTATGTGATATTTGTAGTTTATTTTCCCTCCTAGACTATCTTTGACTGCTTGAAGTCTTCTGTGGTTCCTTACAAATGTCAGTATTATATGTTCTTTCCTTGAGAAATATCCCTGGAATTTGAAGGGAATTACATTAAACCTATATATTACTTTGAGAAGAATGACCATTTTTGCTATATTGATTCTTCCAATCTATGAACATGGAACTTTTCTCCATCTATTCCCTTAATTAAGGTAGTTTTAATTGTAGAAGTCTTTTACTTTCTTTGTTAAATTTATTGCAGGGTATTTCAACTTTCTTGGTGCTATTGTGATTGAGATATATTTCTTAATTTCTTTTTTGTAATTCATTGTTTACATATAAGAATGCTACTGATTTTGGTGTGTTAATTTTAATATCCTGCCACTTTTCTGTATTCATTAATTTTTTCTAGCATAGCTTACATGGAGTCTGTAAGATAAATATAGTGTCATGTCATTTGCAAATAATGATCATTTTATTTCTTCTTTTTCAATTTTGATTCCTTTAATGTCCTTTTCCTTCCTTATTTCCCTGGCAAAGACCTCCAAAGTGTCTTGTTCCTGATCTTAAGGAAAAGGTTCTCACTTTACACCATTGATTATGATGTTGACTGTGTGTTTTTTATATATTGTTTTTATAATCTTCAGTCCTTCCATTCCACATTTTTGTACATATCCCTCTTTCTGATGATGACATTTTTGTAATTGCTGTTGTTGGCATCTCTGAACTTTCCATATGACCGAAACTCAAACTCCAAAAACTCGTGTCCCATGTTGCCTTTGTGTCCTACATGATTGTATAGGTACAAATTACAGGTCATGTTCATTTTTGTCACTCAAAAGCCTCTGCACTTTGTGTTTTAAATGTTGAGTTGTCAAAGGATATGAACAGGATGTGGAGGTCTTCCTGTATCTTTTGATCATAGGGTTTTCTATCAGGATAAAGCCTTGTATAGGTAGTAATTCCCCCAACACCAAGAGAAAATTTGGCAAAATTCCTTTCATACAAATGGCTCTCCCCAATATTATAAGTGCTATTAATCAATGTGGAATATTTAAAAACTGTTTCTCACTCTTAAACTTTATATGGCTTTTGTATTTATTTTGAAATGCAAAATTACTATTAGAATGAAAACACAATGTCCTTCATACATGTCTTCTAACATACATCCCACAATGGGACAATCATAATGTATAACTGGTTCATATCCCATGGTGTACAACTAAAACGAGAATGGAAAAAGTACTTTAAAATAATTCCTGTATATTCAAGTTCTCTTTAAAACAAGTATACACTAAGGTTAAAAAAAAATCAGGGATTTATCATGCCCAAAGCAATACATAGAGTGAATGAAATTCCTATTAAAATTCCACGGACATTTCATTATTAAATTGAACTATTAAATTTTGTATGGAATTATAAAATAACTCAAATATTTAATGCAATCCTCAGAAATAATGAAAAAAAATAGAATATATATGCAAATGTTAAATGTATCACACAACAAATGATGAAATGCTAAGAGAGCAAATGTACTTACTGGTTCCATATGTGCATAAAACTTTTAATAGTGCATATATACAAATTTTGATAAAATATGGAATCAAATCAGGATTTATATATACGTATATATTCTGGAGCTTAAAAACATATTGTCAATGATTATCAAAGATATGCTATTGGAAGAGATAAATAGATAAACAGAATAAAATAAAAGGCCAGAAATATTACCACTCCTATACATATAGTTAATTTATGGTAAAGGACATATAATGGCAAAGGACAACCTGTTCATCAAATGGTATAGGGAAAACTGAAGAGAACCTTGTAAATAAATGAAGCTAGATTGTCCATTGGCACCATACAGATAAGGCAAAAAGTATAGAGACTTGGATGCAAGATCTGAAATCATAAAAACAGAGGAAAAGATAAAAAATCCTCAGTGACATCAGCTTCTGAGACATCTTTGGAGGAGTGACACATACAACAATAAAAATAAATTAAAACTAAACAATAGCAACTACATCATCAAAGGGACTATGCCTCTGGGTGCTCATGCCTGCAGTGCAGACTGAGAAGACTGTTTATTGCATAAACAGTCTAGCCTTGGCATTGACATTGCTGTACTTGGGCTGATTTCTCTCCCTTTTTCCAAGGCTGAAGTTAAATCTATGTGCCTTAGGAACTTATTCTCATGCTGAAAATATGCCCTATTGTGGGACTGAGGAACTTCCTTATATGACTGACTTAAGCCAGGTGAAGCTGTAGCCCAGGAACAAAAATGTGGCTCTACCCATTTATTGCTGCTTCATCCACCTTTTCAGATTCCGCCTCTTCCTTCTTTGTTTTTGGTTTTATGTCTCTCACTGCTTTAAATCTCTCACAGATCCTACAGCATCTGTGTTTGCCAGACACCATATTCATAAATGTTATTATTTTAAAATATGTATCAACTTCTTTGATTGAATTTAATTTCTGACAATAAAGATCTCCTAGGTAACAATCTTCCAGACCATGACATGGAAGGTCACCTTAGCTACAAATGTACCCACTTTATTATATACAATTTTCCGAAAGTGGAAATCTTATGTTTTAACTACATATTGCCATCATTTATATTTTAATTTTTGTGTATTAGGAGACATTGTGGCTGCAGAGAGACTGCTTCTCCTTGGAAAGATCACTAAGCTGAACTTTATCCCACACTGTGTTTTTGCTAGAGAAGAACAATAGTCTACCCTCAGATACCTGTTTTTCATAATCGAGTGAATCGGTGTTTCCTCATGTAGTCCTGTGTGACCAGATGCACATCTCTCGAGATTATAACTACAAAGTTGCATTGATAGTAACCTGTCTGTCAAAACACATTTCTTCAGGTTTAAAGATTAAATTGTCATGAAAAGAAATAAAGTGTTAGACCAAACTGAAGAAATCTATTTGACTATAGTTTTAAGTGACTTTCAAGGCAAGGGAGCCTCCCAGAATATATTTATTGCTAAACTCATTGAGTTAATTAAATGTGAAATATATTGCACAACAAATGATAAAATGTTAAGAGAGCAAATGTACTTACTGGTTCCATATGTGCTTAAAACTTGTAATAGTGCATATATACAAATTTTGATAAAATATGGAATTAAATCAAGATTTAGAAAAATCTTTATAGCTACACAAAGACCACCCATAAATCCACAGTAAACATGATTACTGAAAAACCTTTAGAACAATTATTGAATATCTGAAGAGCCACTGGTGTCAGTATTAATTTACTAATGTCACTACACACAAAAAATTTAAACTTAACGAAAATATAGCAATACATTGACAAGAACAAAGCAATGATTAGAGTTCAGCTTGTTATCTCACTGGAATAAAAATAATACAAAAGGTTAAAAAGGAATTCATTGAAGAGAGGAGACATACCAATTCTTGAATTGGTAGCCTATCGATAACATTGTAAATCCCACAGGAACTTGGAAAGGGAGCTACAATAACTTTTGGGAAAGTCACCTGAGGTTAATCAGCATGCACTTTGTCACTTCCAAGGTCTAAATGAGGTTCTGGGCCTTGTCCCCCATCCAACCGATCCATATTGCCTACATCAACCTGTTGCCATATCCCATTACTATTTTTTCTGGGTTTTATACAGTGATATAATCATGAAGATGTGATCAGAGGGAAATTCAGATTTCTACTGATTTTATCAATATAAGTGAGAAAATAATAAAATTACAACCTGAAGTAAAATAAATCATCAAAAAATAAAATACTAAGACAAACTAAGAAAAGGAAGACATACATAGGACCTTATGATACAAATCAGCATCAAAACCCCATAGTTGTTTTTGTCTTCTTTACTTGGATTTTTTAGTATTAAATGTATGTAGATAAAATTCATAACAAAATGTACTAAATTTATTTAAAGTATATTTCAATCATTATCATCATAATCACAATTTGGGTAGTTAATGTGTCCGTAAGAACACTTCGTAGTCATTTAAAACAATGCTGTTATCAAATGTCTAGGACCATGAGTGTAGTACACATCAACTAGAGGTACCCTGACCTGCCACAGACCACGCCTAATGATTTCACATTCCTAAGAGTAAAATTGATTAACTGGGAAACAGAAATCTAAAACAAAATGATCTTTTCAATATTGAGAGTTTCATTAACCACAGAACCTGACACTGATGCTTACTCTACTATGCATGGATAGACCAAATTGCTGAGCTAAAAATTACTTTGTTCTATGTACCTGTCTTTTGCAGTTCTCACCCCCATCCACATTGCACATTTGACTCCAATTGTTATTGCCTCCAAGCTGGGTGACTTTGCAATAATATTTCTCTTTTTTTATAAACCAATGTTACAATGTTTGTACACACTGCCACCACCAGGCAAAGAACACTCACAGTTCTTAACACCAAGGGCTCCAGCCTCTTAGGAAGCCAGATAGAAGAAAATAATGTTCATGTGTGGTCACAGCCTCTCCCACACCTAAAGGTGGTGTTAGCCTAGTTCCTCCACCCACCTTTGACCTTGGAGCAATACCAATCGTTTTTGTTTGTTTTTTAACCATAGGCACAGTTCTGCCTTGCCCTGACAAAAGCTCCAGTTATTTCAATTGAGTCCACTGGGCAGCTTTCTACCTTCAGTCCCAGAGCTGAAAAGACCACAGGATCTCTTTCCAAGCGTTGAGATAGTGCACATTTGCTTGATAAAAAATTTGAGTGCAGAGGCTGCAAGAACCATGACTCCACCCTTTCCAGTGCCCAGCAGAAGCTGAAGTGGCCTCATGGTTCACGCTGTCTCCAAGTGAGTCCTGGTCTGTGACAGTGATTCACACTGGTTCATATGTGCTTGTGCCCATCCTCAGTGAGATGCCTAAAATGGGACTCTGGAATGGGTGACAGGATAGAAGGGTGACCTCCTGCTCCATAAGCGAGACTGACTTCCAGCTCTTACTTCCATGTGTATTTTTCAGCTGAGGCAAGAAGGGCAATAAAGGAACTGTGCAGTATTTTCTTCTCTATGCTCCTTTATTTAAAAACTCTAAAGTAGTCATATCCCCTGTATTTCAAACGACTAAGGACCAAGCTACATAAAGGTCATGGTCCTGGGTTTAGGATTGGTACATGGAATAAAAAGCAAAAACAAAACAACAAAATTTTTGTAACCCTTGTGCCTTTCCCAGTAGAAAGGAATTTGCAGTGTCGAGTCATGTTGCTCAGACTCTCTGATTCTCAGGACCCTAGAGATCCCTTTACTGGTGTGAATACTGAGTGAAAGTTGGTCATATGGTCTGGTGTCCTACGCTAAAAAGTTTCAACTTGGAGTTTGATTTTGTTTGTCCATTCTTTATTTTAGAAAAATACATAACACTGAAAGATACTTTCACGGATGTCAAGTGAGTACTCATTTATGTACAGAATTTTGAATGTATATACATGAACAAGCTAAATAGCAATTTTTCCAGCCCTTTTCAAGAGAGAAAACTGAGGCTGTTTTCCTGAGTAAGAACTTTATAATGGTTTTCATTAATTCACTTTAATCCCCTTTTTCACAAACTATTTACATTAATTTTTCATTCTTATTTTCCTTAATTTTTCATTTTTCACTAATATCCATTTTGCACACAATCTTTTATTTTCTTCCTCGAATATATATTTTATGCATTATATCTTCCCTCTTATGAAACATTCACTTTACTTTCATTGTGTAGAGTCATATTTCCATTAATTTTATTGGAACAAAAAATTCCATTCCTGAATGTCTTATGTGCTGATGGTGTGCTTTAGGGTGGTAATAGAAGAGGTAGGAGATATTTTGAACATAGAGTATGTAGATTAGATTTTTCTTCCCCATTGAGAAGGAGATTTACTTCGTTCAGGTTTTCAGAGAAATCTGTTCATACAATTTTCTCCACCTCGCTTCAGTCCACACAGAAGTAATATCTCATTTTTCCAAAGACACATTTAAGGGGGTGGCATTTTTGTTAATGTACAATATTGACATAAACTTTATTTTTAATAAACTTAGAATTAAACCTCAATTTTTCTTTTTTTTAAGGAAAGCTGCAGGCAGGAATGAATATGAGTAGTCATGAAAGCAGGAAGAGACGGGCGGAAGAAGTATATTTATTTTATTTTTATTTAGTTGTTCACACTGGTGGCTTCCCTGCAGGCCTGGGACTCAAACCAGGTGTATTATGTGGCTTGCCCCTTTGGAGACAATTGACCTTACTGCTGCTCCAATAGGGCATGCCAAACATCAATTTTTCAAATAAATTTATTTTCATTTTATATCAGTGTAACCATACCTAAATTTTCTTTCAAAAGTCTTTTTTCACAAACATTTTGTCTTTTACATAGACCTTCTGCTACTGGTATATTCATTAAAATTTTGTCTTTACCTTTTAATTTATTCTCGAAGTTGTTTCACTTGAGACAAAATTATACTTCCCTACCAAAAGAAAAACATTGTCAGTTTTACATAGCCTGCAAATTAGGCACGAGACCACAGTCATGTTTTTAAAATTAGGCTTCTTTAGGTAAATTTAATCATGCGTTTTCAGTTAAATTTTGATTCCATAATCCCTCAGGTAATTGGTAAAATTTTCTTCATTATAATATATATGTTCTTAAAATTCACAAATGAAAACCATTTATATAGTAGTATTGTTTCTTAGGAAGCACAACTGTATAGGTCACATAGATTTCTGTCCAGTTATCAATGTGAAAGGTGTATAAACCTCAGAAATGGTCTCAACTCTTCTCTAAAAAGTCCCAAGTATTCACCCAACATTGGTATAATTCCCACAGTGATAAACTAAAGTTAACCTCAAATATGTACATCACCATTGAGTCCAAATTTCATTCAACACAGTAAACTTTTAGAGCCATCCCACATTTCATGAGTTGATGTATCAAGTCCAGACTGTCATAGTAAGTGCCCCATGTCAGACAGAGGGTCTATTTATTTTGACACTTCATGGTCTACGAAACTTAAACTCCATTAAAACATACATTACTTTATCTCTTCTGAGGCATGATAGTAGTGTGAATTGATTTGGGGGTTGCCCAAAAGTTTTCTTTAAAAAAAGAGAGAAATATAATCTGGATGGATATAGTTTTGGATATGCTGTGTTAACAAATACACATGTACATAACAGAGTGTCTAATAACTGATAAACATCAGAAAGTATGCTGCAACCTGGTGGAGTAGCAGTTGTCAGTCATCTCTGACTGGTGTGATCCACATACATCTGAACGATGTGGGTTGATATCCCGGGTGCCGGTGAACAATGTGAACAACTAAATAAAATATTTTTTTAATAATTATGCCTTCTCCATTTTATCACTGCCTGCCTCTGCATGCCTTAATTCTTGCCTATACTTTTTATTTTAAAAAATCAGTAATGTGTCCAGGAGGGCAAGGAAACAAGAAAAGTGATGGTGGAGAGTTGTTTTATAAGTTGATAAATATCTTTTGTTTTTGCTTAGGTTGGTGTTGCGTATGTTGTTGAATGTATGTGTTTATGTTATTATCAGAAGTCAATCACTAACCACTTAAGATATCTGATTGGTAGATAGAGCAATTTTATCAAAATTTTATTATAAAGAGAAAAGTAAAACATTTCATGCAGTGACTGCCTTACTTATGACATTTGTGAACCCATTCATCCACATTCCCTTCCGTTGAAAACCCTATGTGTAGGGATTATTTTCAAAATCTAGACACAGAATTATTGTGGCCATATATGTTTTGAGATTTATTATGAGGGTAAATTTCTTTCATAGATGATGAATTAGGTTATGAACAGTCACTTATGATATGCGTACCATATTGTAGATCACCATTTGGTCAGGGTGTCTCCGTTGGACTTATTAAAAGCTACACTGATTTTAAGAAAAAGAAAGCAAACTTTAAATATGGAAATTTAAACTATAGAAAATAAATGCCATGGAAGTTTGTGGATGAAATAAATATGTAAAAAACTGCGATGGAAAGTAAAAATGATAGCTATGAACATGTGCTATTCTGAAGACTCTTAAATAGATCAATGTTGGCAGAGTAATATATGGCATTGCCCTATTCTCAAGATAAGTGTGCACGCAGAACTATTTTGCACTATTTTTTAATGTATAGCCTGGAATGAAGGCAAATAGGCAAGCAGGTAGGAAGGAAGTGAGAGGAGGAAGACAAGGCATTTTGTGTATTTAGTTTTTCATCTTGGTTGATTCTCCAGACCCAGGTGCATTCAAATATATGTGTACTATGCCTACACATCTAGTTCACCATTATTCATGACTTAAGTTTCTTCACCTTTAAATAGATATTGTGAATTGAAGTCAAGGTGGCAACCTGGTAGGAGCGAGATTCAGATCCTCACCACAGAGTAAATGGGAATTCACATATTCTCCAGAAACATACGGTGAGTAAATGGAAGCACAGAGGCTTAGAGATGGAACAGCAATCATGATAACAAAGGGTAGGCAAAAACGTCAGGGTTCAGAGTTGCACAACTGATTCAGAATTTGAAAAGAAATTTCGGCCAGTGATTCTATGAAATGAAAAGTGACATTGTTGTCCACAGAATGACTCTGACTTGATAAGATAAGTGATGCCAATTTTACTTCCATAGAGGAACAGTGCAACATTTCTCTTCATACACCATCAGCAATTAAGCTGTTATTTTAACAAAAATACAGACACTGCAAGCTTTAAGCTAACAGTTTCAAATATGCTAAAGAAAATGGCAAAGGAGCTGCCAGTAGACACTTTGTACCTCTTCCCACAGAAAGTATTATCTGATTGTGGCGGCAACAGGAAGAAAAGCTTTTTATTCCTTGCATAGGATCTTGTGTTTTATAGTTAATTGTTACATACAATTTTTGTACCACACATATTAAAAATAAATGTTAAAATTCCCTTATAATACATAACAAATAACTAAATATAAGCAAATAAAAATTTGAATTTGAATTTAAAAAATGAAAACAAAAGATTTTTTCCTGAATGTCTAAACCAGAAATGTGGGGGTACATTATACAACGCAAAAATGTGGTACGCAGATTGTGCCACAGGGGACTAACCCATTAGGTCACCAGGGTGCATCAACTGCTTATTTATCTCGTAAATGGAGTTTTGTACATCATGATCCATTTCACACAATATATTTTTTATTTATTTCAGTAAAGTGAAACTGATATTTTCAAAGAAGAGCCACCATCTGATGATACCTGAGGAAACACTAGAAAAGAAAAAAAAAAGATGATATTGTACAGAAATTGAAACATACTATTATAAATCTGCATAAATAAAATAGTCTGATAGTTAATTATAAGATTAAGGATAGAATTGGGTCATTGATGGTAAAGTGTATTATTACAGATGTTGATTTATGATGATATACACCTTAAGATTCCTAATGTTCTGACACAATGTTCCTTCAATAAAAATTTTAAAATCTACTATTGATACATGACCAAGAAAGAGATAGAAGGATTAAAATTGACTTTTTAGAAAAAGATCCAAGAACACAGAGATGTTTATTAGGTTGGTATTTAAGATTATTAGAGGCAAAAATGGAGGTTTGTTTTGTCTTTGTTTATATACAAAGGAAAGTTTCAGGCAGGAATAAAGGTGAGTACACATGAAGATAGAAAAGAAAGAGGCATTTTATTATATTATATTGTTGTTCAACTTGGTTGTCCATTCCAGACCCAGGTGTTGAACCAGGGTCCTTGGGGTATATATGAACTACATTCCAGGGGCCTTATCCACTATGCCATCAGGATGGGCCAAAAATAGAGTTTTTCAGACAATGAATTAGCCTTTTAGAGAAAGATAAAAATTTGCCTATACATACCACCACCTCCAAAAAATAAACTCCAAACTAATCATGATTTAAATGGGTTAAGGGGCATTCACACATGTAGAGCATTTGAATAATTTCTGGGGTGATCAAGGAAAATAATATTAAGACTAAAAGTGGCACTAGCAAATGAGAGTGATGTGGACAGCACTGGCAGGTTTTCGGGTAGGTAAAGTCCTTCACAGCAGGAGAAAACACAGTTGCTATGGCATGGGGACCCCTATTCACAAAAGGAGTAGGCAGCTTAGATCTTTTTAGCCATAGGGAGACAGACCCAGTCATTATTTGATTGACTGGAAGTATAGACATTATTCTGTCACCAGTTGTAATCATAAAGAGCATAAAGCCATGCAAATGATGAGCACTAAACAGTATAAATACTCAGAATTACTCAGCTGTTCTCTGAGAATCTGAGAATCCCTATATTAAAGTTTACTTTGATAAAAGAGGCACTTTCAATTTCTGTTGCATAGTGTTTGTATGATATGTCTTGATTTTAATTTTGTTGGTTTTTAAGACAGAAAAAGGGGGATGCTATGGTGGAAGAACAGTTGGCTCAATCATTTCTAAAGGAATACAAATCACATATACCTGGTTTGAGTATTGGGTCCTTGAGGAAAACAACCAGTGTGAACAACAAAATAAAAATGAAACTTCAGAGTGATTATCCCTCCTTTCTTTCCTGCCTGAACTTTTCCTTAAAAAATTATTTATTAATTAATACAGAGAAAGGAAGGGAAAGAACAGAGAAGTGTTTTTGGAAGGAAGGGAAAGAGAGAAACATATTTATTTATTCATTTAGTTTCTTCACACTAGCCCTGGGTCTCAAACCCAGTTCCTTGAGTTTTTTATGTTTTGTACTCCTGAGCCACAAGGTCATGCTCCAATTCTTTTATTTTTAACCAACCAAATTTTATTCTGAAGGGAGATTTGTGTAGATAGCATATGCTTTAATAATCAATTCTGACAATAATTGTATTTTAAATAGTTTGTTTAGATAATTTACATTAATGTAGTTATTCACATGTTTGAATTCTGGGTAACTATTTTGACTGTGTATTCCTTCTACCCACAGTGATTTCCCGTTATAAAATGTTCAAGTGGGGTATTATAAGGCAAAGACTCCAGAGGGTTTGAAAACCATGTTTTAAAATGAGTCAATTTGTGTGTGTTCTTTGACTCCATAAATGTAGATTACAAATATTTCCAACACCAGAGACTTGAGACTGAGCTCTGTGAATTGTGATTCTCTCTGATCCTAGTCAGATGGAGGCAGGCAGAGAGGAAATGTGTCCATCCACTGACTGCAATGACACTTCCATTTCTCCTCTTCGGCACAAACCTTATTTAAGTCTTGATTCATGAGAAAGAAATAAGTGGATTGGATGGAAGCATAGACAATAGGTTGAGGGTTTTTTTTTACAATCCCCTGATATAAGTCTTTAATCCAGGTCCATGGCCCTAATAGCCTGTACCTTAACTACTTGACTTACAGAGGTGGTGCTAGATTAAGAGGATTTCCTCCATTGGAAATGATAAAGGCATAATTTTTACCTGTGTATTAGATAAATGTATACATTATTCAAAGATGAAATATGCCAAGGATAATCTAGGACTAGGAAGAATCAGTAAGAATTTTGGTCATGGCTCATGCCTCTGGATCACCAGGTAAGGGACAGGCCATGTAATGTCTAAGGGCCCAGGTACGAGACCCAGGGCTGGGGAAGGAATTTCAGGTTAGAAAAGGAAAGCAACCAATAAAACCTAAAAACAAGACACTTCCAAAATATTCCAAATTCTCAAGAAAAATGAAATTTCATTAAATTACACATATCCAGGACTAGAGAACACTGTTGTCACATCAACTAGATCCTCCTATATTGTGCAGAACTTCATCAGTTAAGGAGAATCTGAGGTACCAATGGCAGACTCCCATGGAAGAAGGATACAGGGATCCTGGGTGATCCAGACAGACCTCAAGAAAGCACTATCGAGCCTTAGGAAGAGGCAGGTATCCCAGGATCATGTCCTATGGGGCAGTTTATGTCCTTACATCCTGTGACCCTGTTAGGAGAGGGGAAATCAGTGCTCTTAGTAGGCAATGATATAGTTCTTGTTCTTTTTGATGTTACCTGGCTCATTTGCCTCCTCTGACCGTTCATCTGCACTGCAAAATGGCCAAAGGGGAATGCTGATGTGATAGAAACTCCTGGGCATAAATAAAACTATCAGGAGCCACAGAGAGCTAAGAAGACTACGAGTTTCAGGAAGATGCAGCCAGGTGAGGTTTTGTGTGTAGGACTGTCTGAATCTGTGTGACCGGAAGTCATCCCCTGATCAAAGATGGGATTAATCAGATTTTCTGTGGGTTAGAGGATCAGATAATCAGGAGTCCCACTGTTTACCTTTGTGATCTTCTGACCATAATCTTGTACACTAGAATATTCAACATGTCTCCTTGTCCTCCCACCCACACCCAACAGTTTGATCAGTCTCATATTTCAAGGCCCCTGTGGCATCAATATGCTGACATAATAGCAGATTATAATGGGCAGTTAGGAAGACCAGGGAGCATCAGAGAATCACACAACACTATAAAAGAACAATATGGTGTGACATCAGAAAAATGGCAGACTAGAAAGCTCCAACTTCTCATTCCACCATAGGAAAATCAGAAGCTGTCCAAACCCACCTTACAGGAACTCTGGAAGGTAGTCAAAGTTTTACAGCATAAAGCAAACAGTCAAGAACTAGTCATCTTTAAAAAATATTTATTACAAAATACATATAAGCATTTTATTTATTTCATTTTGCTGTTCACATTGTTTCTCCAGTCACTGACATAAACCTCAGTCCTCGGGATATATGTGGACCACTCCAGCTGAAGGTAGCTGATCTACACCCTAGAAGGATCGTAACCAATTATCAGTAAACTACTACTTAAATTAAAAACAAAACAACTCATCTCTTTGGGGTAACAACCATTATATGTAAAAAAAGAAAATCATTTTTATTAAAAAAAAAATAAGTATTTTTTCCAAAACAATTTAGTGACATTTTATATTTTTACATATCTCTTCAATATGTGCTTAATAGAAAATGGTTGACTTTTCATGTGTTTCTACAATTAATGTTATGATTTGTATTGATTAAATATATATAAAGTCATTTCACACAGATACATAGATAGAAAATAGAGGAATTTCTTTTTTTCTCCAGCCCCAGGTCTCAAACCTGAGTTTGCATGTTTTACATGGCCTGCACCTTAGCAATTTTAGCTGCATGAGTCACAAAAGTGCCAGGAAATGGGGGAGTATTTGTACAGTCTCTTTAGATAATAGTCTTTTTTGAAACTGCACCAAGACCAACAAATGGTTGGTTTTTTGTTTCCTTTTTAAGGAAAAGTTCAGGTATGAAGGCAATCAGGCAGGCAGGCAGGCCTGGGGAGCACACCTGGGTCCTTGGGATATATGTGGCTTGAACCTGGGAGTTTTGGATGTGTGTGGATGTCCACTTGACTTATCCATTGGGCCACCAGGGCATACTTCAGGTTGATAGACCATTTAAATGTGAAATTGAACTTCAAAAACTGAAGACTGAAGCAGAACATAACCACCTGAGTCTCAGGAAAGTTTTCTTCGGGGTATCACACACACACACACACACACACACACACACACACACACACACACACACACACACACACACACACACACACACACACACACACACATCACTATAAAGGAAAAGCTGAACACATCTGACTAAACTAAAAATTTAGAATGGGTCCATCAAGACACTCCATAAATAGACATACGCAACTAAACTGAATCAATATTAGCGATCCCACACACGGATATATCATGGGGACCTTTCAGCAAAGAACGCACAGAATTGCGGAGGGAGGCCTGCTCCCGCGTGCCCTCCGAACCCTCAGTCTTAGGCCAGAGGTTGAGCCAGAGGCCAAGAGACAGACCAGGAGACCGGCTACAGGTTCTGTCCTGAGACCAGTCCTCGGGGCGCCTGCGCACCGCCCAGCGAGACCGGAAGCTGCTGCGAACCCCCTGCCCAACTCCCACTCCTGCGACTAGATGGCTTCTCTCAGAGCCCGGACGCTGCGGGCCGCGGGTTTCCAGTCCCAACTTGCCGGCCTCACCGCGGAGAAGGCGGGCGCCTGCGGGTGGCGCGGGTGGCGGGGCTGGAGGAATGGCCGCCCTGGAGCGCGGGACGAGCCCTTAGGGCCTTGAGGGCGGAAAGGCGGGTCTAAGCGGACACAACCGGCCATCTCTTCGGGCTCTTGACCCGGCAGAGGCAGGACCTGGGTGACTACTCTGCCCCAACTGGACGAGACCGCGCCTTGTCCGACCACGACGGACAGAGGCCTTCATGCTCGAAAGGTGAGGGGGCCCCGGCGGTTTGTGGGCCTTACTCGTACCTTACCCGGATCCCGGACGAGCGAGACCTAGACGGTGGGACCACAGGCCGCCTTCGACCCGTAGGAAGTGCCCAGCGCCCTTTGGGAAAGTTCCTGCCGGTTCCCGGAAGGCCTGTGTACATAATAGAACAAACTACTCTCAACTTCCCCTCAACCTTTTAAACAGGAAACGTTGCCACAGTTAGGACTCTTAATTGTGAAGAGGTTGCCTACGTATGACAAAGTAGAGTTAGAAAATCAAGTCCTGAAAACGCCCATTTGTTTAAAAAAATCATAGAAATGTCTTCTGGAAATGACTTTTTGAAGAATGAATAAAACATCTCAAAACGATACCAGGAGTGACATGTCCACATGTGTTTACTGAGCCAGAGGACATGAGCAGAAGACCTGGAGGAGTAGAGGCCATACCAGTCTTCTCATACATAGAGGACATTTTCATATTATAACCATTTTCTGTGTATGCATTTTATTCCTCACTAATTTTTATGTAGTTGAGATTACGTACTTTTTTAAACATCTAGTCTTTCTAAATGTTCTGGATCCTTGTCCAGCCCCGAAGATACAGTATCTTCGTCTAGACCCAGGGTACCCCGGTGTCCTGGAATCCCTCCCGAGGGACAAAGCACGCTGCTCCAGCACGCTGGCCTCACTGGCGGGGTGGAAACAAGAACATCTGGCTCCTGTTGTAGGGGAAATAGAGGATGTGACTTTGTCCTTATCCTGTGCCTCCTCTCAGCAGGAGCAGCAGCTCTGCACTTTCCTGGTGCAGGTGGCTGCAGAGCTGGCCATGCCAGGGCCACAACATGGGCTGCTGTAGTGTAGGCCTGGGTGGGGGGGTCCTAGGGAGACTGTCCCCAGCGCTGCTGCCAGTGTTGCTCAACCACCACATGAAGAGGCCCTGCAGCTGCCTGACCTCACCACCTGCCTCCTCTGCCAGAGCTCAGGCTGGAGACCAGACCTCGGGGTCGGGGCGGGGAGCTGCTGCACCTGCAAGGGTGCCACTTGCCTGTGACCTACATCCCTCTGTCTGACGTGGGCTCTCAGTATGACATGCCCCCGTGGCCTGCAGCATAGAGATCCCCCGCGCCTGCAGCATCTGTGAGTTTAGTATCTTCACCCTGATGTGCACCAGTGGCCAGGAGCATCAAAATGTCCCTGGTGTGAAGCATTAATATATGCCCCACCCTACTTATTGGTCATGTGCCCTCTGCCAGCACCAAAGCCTCTGCACCTGGCAGCACACAAGTACCCACCTGCCCCCACCTAAAGACTTTCTGAAAAACCATCTTACGTGATTTCACCATAAAACAGGGAAGAAAGGCTACGCAAACATATGAATAGCTGTCACTCCAAGACCATTCCACTTGAGAGTCTAGCTTCTCAGTAACCACCAGGGCTTTTTAGTAATCTTCTCCCTCTATCCACCCCCAACCTGGCATATAAGAATCTGTCAACCCTGAGCTGGGGGCAGGCTGAAGTCCTACTTCAGTTCCCACCTAGCAGGCCCAATAAACCTTTGGCTTGTGTCTGTGATTCTCTGCCTTCTTTGATCCCTCCCTGGCTCTCCCAACCTCAAGTTCATTGGTTTTGTTAAACTGTGAACTATTAGGAATATGTATGGTTTATCAAAAGTCTTTTTTAAAAGTTGAGTGTTGTGTACATTACAGTGTGTAATGTGTGTGTATAGTTTACTGTGTTTATTATGTATTATTCTGATAAGAGAGTTCCACATCAACCTGAAGTACATCCTAAGTGTAGGTAGACATGTCATTTTCATTAATATTGGCGGTGTCTGTAAAGCATGAGATTTCCAGAGTTCTTAACTCTGTGAGAAATTTTCAGACAATGGCCGTGCAGTTCATAGTAAACATATAGATGGAGCCATTGCATGGTTGGACTATTTAGAATTAAGATGACACATTTTTTTTAAAGAAAAGGTGAAGGCAAGAAAGAATGAGGGTAGAAAAGAAGAGAAAGGTGAAAAAAAAATTCACTATTTTTATTTATTTGTTCAGAGCGGCTGTTTCCTCCTAGACCTGGAGATCAAACACAGGTGTATGTGATCTGTGTTCATTTGGAGGTGGTAGATCTAGCCACTACTCTATCAAGGCAGGAAGAAGACCTGTAATTTAACCAAGTATTTGTTTCTTGGTGTTCTGTTTTCATTAGGGACGTCCTGATGTACAGAAGGAAAGCAGTAGCAATCTGCTATGTACCATCACCTATGATAATTATCAGTGCATTTCCATAATCCTCCAGCACTCAGCTCTTATTCAGTTAATCCCTGGTGTCAATGGGATACATATATTTACTTTTACATATTTAAGTTTTCAGAACAACGGGCTTTCAATGGTAGAGTGAAAATATCACCAACTTATTTATTAGATTAACATAATAAGTTAAATCTCAAAGGCCCTGTTTTAACTCACATTGGGCATTCTTATTTTAACTAGGGATCTATAGGGGATCCCATCATATCAAGGCCTTTGTATGTGTCAGTATTAACCTTAATTTTTGTATGTTTATGATGGCATATTTTAGGGCATTCACACCATGACTTAGGAATTTAAGCAGCATTACAAATGACTAAGGCACACCTAATTTTCCATTGTTATTTAACCTTTCAAGTTTTAGTGGAGTATAATTTTAAGTGCAGTACAATAACCAGTTATAAATGTAATCTGAGTGTCAATATTGATTTGATCTGCAGGATTGTCAATTAGTATATTTTAAAACTTCATGTTTTAAATGCATCCATTTTAGTATATTTTATATTTTATTTAGAAGTTATGTTGTAGAGGCACAAAAGGGAACTCTTTTACAATAGTGATATTTAATTTAGAGCAGCTTATATTTAAAAATATGAAGATTCCTAATGATACCCACAGAACTTGAACTACCATATAATTCAACTATTTTACTTCTGCATATATATCCAAGAATACAAAAACACTCATTAGAAACATATGTGCATCCTGCATGCCTTGGTGGACCAGTGATTAGGTCAGTCTCTTCTGGAGTGCAGGCCACATGCCCCTGGCTTCAAGACCTAGGTCTGAGGCAAAGAACCAAAGTGAACAACTAAATAAAAGTAAAATGCTTTTAAAATCACATATGTGCATCCCTATTTATAGCAGAATACACAACAGCCTAACTATTGGAATTAATTTAAATGCCCATTGAGTTATGACTTGGTAAAATGAAATACTAGTTACTGACAAAGGATATTTTGTCATTTGCAACAACTTTGACAGAAAATGGATTATGCTGAGGAACAAGTCAGAAAAGTTTCACTCTTATCAAAATTAAAGAAATACAGAAAATAACAAACCACCAGGAAATTATCTGGACTCTCAATGAAGAATGTAGTTCTGCAGAAAAAGGAGAGGAAAAATAGGGTAGCAAGGGGTAAAATATGAGAGTGGTGAACAGCATAAGAAATCTGAATGTGGATGTGGAGTAATTCATACACATGAATGCATATGCGATCTTATTCAATAGAAACTTACATGAAATAAGTCAATAAAATACCAATAAAATAAATAATATATAAATTTTATTACATAGATCTTATTACGTATTTCTTTTCTATACCAGTCATATAATTATATAAAATCAGTATGTACACTATAACATAAATTAGACTTCAAAAATTAAAAAAAAATCTTTAAATTAATCATGACTTCAAGAAAGTACAATAAAACATTAAATTTGGCATGACCTGGTAGTCTAATGGATAAGGCCACCGGATGTAGGCCATGTATATCCCAAAGACCCAGGTTAAACATCTGGGCTGAGGGAAAATAAAACAAGATGAACAGCTAAATAAAGTGTTTTCTTTTTTCTCTATCTTCCTGCCTTGCCTCCCTGCTCACCTTCATTCATGCTTACACCTTTTCTTTTAAAAAAATGCAAAATTTTCATAAAATCTCATAGATGATCAAATATATAGAAGAAATACAGGTGACAAGTTCCAAGTCAAGGACTCCAGAGATCTTTGGGGACTCCACTAAGCTACAAGAAAGCAAAAGCAAAAGTAAACACATCGGACACCGAATTAAAAAGCTTGTGCATAGCAAAAAAAAACTGTCAAGAACAAAGTGCAGTCAATGGAATGGTATATTTGTACAATATACACCCAACAAGCAGTAAACTTGCAAGTATACAAAACCTTATGTGAGCTTGCATCAGAAATGGAGTTGCACAAGCGATAAACATAAAATAGGGAGTTGACTGTGTAGTTATGCTTAATGGAAACTTAATAGTTCTCAAAAGCAGAAGAGTCACATCAACAATACCTATTGATGGACTCAAATCTGTTGGTTTTGTCAGGTTCTGGTGTGAGGTACAGGGTGAAAGTATCACTATTTAATTGACTTAAGCATACTTCTCTTGTTCTTGAGATGTTCACCCATAAAAGACTAAATCAGTGGAATCATCTTTATTTCCATTAACCTGAAATTCCAATATAAAATTATCTAAAAGTATCAGGTCTGAACGGGACATAGTTTAATGGACAAAAATTATGGAGAAGTATTAAATTCACTACATTGGCTGGTAGACCTCACTGCGAGTTAGGTGACACATTTATAGTTAATCACTCACTGCCTTCAAAATACAAGATCAAGTAGTGAAAACAACAGAGAATCCCCGTGGATACTTTTTAAAGGTGGATCATATTGGACCACTTTTGCCCAGGTTGTAATCTGGAGGTATAGCAACTAAACCTGTTTGTCCAACGGGACCACGCAGAAGTGTGCGTTCCTTTCTGAAATCTCAAAAATATATGCAATTATCAGGTATGGCTGAATCACAAATGACTGAAGTCGATCCAGAGAAGCACCCAAATTAACAGTCTACTTCATCCTAATCTTTCCTTAAATGCTTCTCTCTACTCCATCCTCCATCTCCAAAAAAAAAAAAAATATTCTTTTTAACAAATGGTCACTTAATTTGATGTTATAGAGATACAAATGGAAACTCTCATGTTGGTGGCACTGTAAATCTATGCAACCTCTTCTGAAACACTGAGGATTTTTCAAAATATTCCAAAATGGTGTGTGTACCCCTATATTCCTACCAGTAGAATTCACAATATCAAGGAAGAGAGTCAATATACCAATTTACAGATGACTGGAAAAAGGAAATGTAATACATACCTACTTAAAGGAATAGTACACAGCCTTTTAAAAAGAGCTGTTTTGTTATGCACCAATTAAACTGAATTTGAGATGACTGACTTACAAAGTGGAAAATATAAAAATGCTAGTTTCATATGTGAAATATGAAGAAATTAAAACAATCTAGATTCTGAAAGGAAGAACAAAGATATCAGATAGAAGGGAAAAGATTGTGGGGCAGCTGGGTGAAAATGATAGTGAATGACAGAAGAACTCTGGTAGTAGGTGCAGTGTGATAAATACATAAAGAGATTTGTGAAGGTATTCTCTGCAAAAATTTAATTGAATGGGTCAGGAAAAATAGATCAAACACTTTAATATATTCATATTTTAACCTTATGGCACACATATAATCCATATCATGTTTATACTTACATAAAGTCAACATTGAATACAATCTAAAATTTAAAATTTCAAGAGTCAAAATAAAGGCTGTTATGCTTGATGCCATTTTTAATGAAAACAGAACAAAAGTTATAAAGTTTACATGAAAGTTTAAATGCCAAAGCAATCATGAGAAGAGAAAAACAATTTAGGGGTTGTAATTCTAGAATTTAAACTATATCACAAGGAAATGAAAATTAAAACTACTGTATTGAAATAAGAAAACAAACATGGATCAATGGAATGGATTTGAAACCTCTGAAATAGAGATGACATATATATATATATATATATATATATATATCATCTGTAGTTAATTCATGATAAAATATCGAAAAGCATACACTAGTAAAAAAAAATTCCTTTTAGCAAAACGTATTGAAAAAAGATATCAGGAAAATTATGAAATTAGATTGCTCCCTAATACCATAATTAAAAAGAATTTCAAAATGGATAAAGTGGAATCCATAAATATATATTAAAACCATAGGTGAAATGTAAGAGCACATATAAATTAGAGATGTCTATGGGGACTCACCTTCAGAAATAAAACAGCAATCAAGAAATTTACATCAAGTTAAAAACCACACACCCACCCACACACACACACACACACACACAAAAAAAACAGCAAAATAAATTACCAAGACAGGTAGATGGAGAAGAAATTTGGATAGCATACATATAACAAGGGGTTACTAACCAAAATATAGAAAAAATTTATTCAACTGTGTAACAGTAAAAATATAATGGAAAGGAGATCTAAATAGACACTGCAAAAAGGTATATGTCCTCTATATGTGAGGACAACTTTCAGAAGGTGATCCAATAGGAAGCAGTTTCGAATTGCAGACACTGGGGGGTGGGGGGATCTATTTTCCTAAGCAAACATCAACAAATAACTGGCACTTCAGCTGGAAATAGAATAGCTAACCACTAATGTTGGGTGAGGGCCTCCAATGTGATGGTCAGCTAAGTCGTGGATTGGGACTGAGCATAGGAGTCTACGAGCTACAGTGGTGGGATTTTCAGGGGAGGAAGCTAGAGATCTATGGACCAGTTGCAGAGGCAGAAAGGAGCACATACAGCAAGGCTGGGATACAGAGCCTGGGAAGACCAACTTGGCACAAGGTGGACGGAGAGCCAACACATTGGGAGCTTAGCTGGAGCCCGTGTGATGAAATTGCACTGGGTGCCACCATAACCAGAAATCAACCAAAGAAATTCCCAGTCCCAAGCCGTCCCACAATCACTTCACTCACACCAGAGCCTCAGGATTACACTGAGATAGTAGTCCCATAAGGGACCAAACCTCAACACTACCTGCTGGCACCACCCTGTGGGTAGAGGTAAAACTGCAGTCTGATTGCCAATTCTGGGCAAATACAAGGTGAACACACCTACACAACTCCATTACTGCAGGGAAACTGAACCCTCAGTAATATAAGTAAATAAAGCAAAGGCACAGACAAATATATGTGAAATGATGGATCCAATAAAAACACAGCTAAATCTAAGTACAGCAGATGTAAATACCTGAAGATGAATTTAATGTAACAATGATTAACATACTCATGAGAATCCAGAAATCAGTAGAGGAAGTAAGAGAACTTCGGGAAGCAAAGAGAAGAAATGAAACAAGACATCAAAGAGGTAAGGGATACAATGGCTGAATTAAAGAACTCAACAGAGGGACACAACAATAGGATGGATGAAGCTTCCAAGACAGTGATCTGATAGGAAAGAGGAACTCAATCAAGCAAACCAACAGAGAGAGAAAAAAAGAACCAAACACAGCATTTGACACCTCTGGGATAACATGAAAAGGAACAACGTTCACGTCATAGGGGTGAGAGAGAAAAGGGGCAGAAACCATATTTGAAGAAATAACTTCTCCAATATGAAGAATGAAGTAATCCTCGATATCCAGGAAGCTCAAAGTGTTCCTAATAAAAGGAACTCAAACAGAAATACAGCTAGAGACACTCATAAAATGTCAAAAATACATGATAAAGGATTATTAAAAGAAGCCAGAGAAAAACTTGTCACATACAGATAAGCCCCCATAAGATTGTCAGCAGACTTCTCAAATGAAACTCTATAGACCAGAAGGGAATGACTATATTCAAAATGCTGAAAGAAGGAATTTTCAACATAGGATACTATGTTCAACAAGATTATCATTCAGAATTGAAGGAATGATTAAAAAAAAAAAAAAAAAAACTTCTGACAAGCAAAGGTTAAAGGAGTTTATCACCACAAAATCAGCTTTGCAAAAAACATTAAAGGATGCTCTATAAGTCACACAGGAATCACACAGAAAAAGAGTAAGACAGCAAATATTAAAAGTGGGGAAGAAGAGAAAAATGTGGAGAGTTAAAATGAGTGGAACACTAATATGCTTTCAAATAAAATTAGGTAGTAAACATGGAACTTCAGGGTAACTTCAAAATACATCCCCAGCGAGAAAACGAGGAAGAAAACAAGGCAAAATCAATCAAAATATAACTGCATCCATCTGACTTTAGAAAGAGAACAAAGCCATCATCTGGAGCAACATATAAAAGACAAATTATAAAATGACACTAAGCAGCTATATATCAATAATCACACTAAACATTGATGGACTGAACTCACCAGTAAAACAATGCAGAGTAGCTGAATGGACAGAGCCCTTAGAAGAGATGAAGCCCTGTCATTTGAATCAATATGGATGGAACTAGAGGGGATTATGCTAAGTGAAACAATTCAAAATTAGAAAGACAGATACAAATGACCTCATTTATAGGTAGAATGTGAATAGACAAAACAAAGAAACAAATGAAACAATCAACCCTGAAACATTTACAGTAGAACTGAGGTTACCAAAAGGGAATGCGGTGGGCTGGGGCAAATGGTGGTTGAGCCACTAAATAATGGGAAAGAATACTTGGTGATATGGTGAAGGGCATGGTGTGCTGAAATAATCTAAGAAATGGGGAACCCATACATAGGAAATTATTTTAATGTAGAATAATTACAATTTAAAAAAAAAGCCAAAGAAATATTTATCACATCAGAGCAGCACCCATAAGATTTTCTGCAAACTTCTTAAATGCAACTCTACAGGCCAGAAGGGAATGGCATAATATATTCAAAATGCTGAAAGAAAAGGATTTTCAACCTAGGATACTATATCTGGCAAGATTATCATTAAGAACAGAAGGAATGATAAAAAGCTTTTCTGACAAGCAAAAGATAAAGGAATTTATCACCACAAAACCAGCTTTGCAAAAAAATATTAAAGGATGCCTACAAAGTGTAAAGAAAACCCACAGAAAATAGCAAGACAGCAAATACTATAAGTGGGAAAGAAGAGAACAAAAATGTAGATAGTTAGAATGAGCGTAAGACTAATACATTTCCAAATAAAATTAGGAAGTAAACATGGAACTGTGAATGCTAACTTGAGGTAACCTCAAAATACATCCCCAAGGAAAAAGCAAAGAAAAAACATGGCAAAATCAATCAAAACATAACTGCACCCATCTGACCTAAGAAGTGAAAGAGAACAAAGGCACCATCTGGAACAACATACAAAAGACATTATAAAATGACACTAAGCAGCAGTGTATCAATAATCACCTTAAACGTTAACTGAACTCACCAGTCCAATGACGCAGAGTGACAGAATGGATTTAAAAGCATAACCTGATCTTCTGCTGCATTCAGAAACCCATCTTCTTCCAAAAGATAAAGGTTTAAAGTCAAAAGGTGGAAGGCAGTCCTACAGTCGAATGGCAACCACAAAAGAGCAAGAACACTTACACTCATTTTAGATGAAACAGACTTCCATATAAAAAGCATAATAAAAGACAGAGATGGACACTATATAATTAAAGGATCAACCCAGCACGAAGACGTAACAGTTATGAACATTTATGTACCAAATGAAGGAGCATCAAAATATATGAAGCAAGTATTATTAGACCTGATAAAAGACACTGACAGCAGCATAATAATAGTGGGGGACTTCAACAACCCACTTACAACAATGAACAAATCAACCAGGCAGAAAATTAACAGGAAAACAGCCACCTTAAATGACTATCTGAAACAGATATACCTAATAGACATATACCAGTCACTTTCATTTTCTTAAATACAGATTTCATTTTCTTAAATGCGTGTGGAACATTCTCAAGGATAGATCATATGCTGGGATACAAAACATCTCTCAACAAATTTACAAAGACTGAAATCATATCAAGCATCTTCTCTGACCACAATGGCCTAAAACTGGGAATCAATTCAAACAGAAAGCTGGAAAACCCTAAATTGGAAACTCAACAATATGCTCCTGATGACTCCGGTAAAAGAGGGACTCAAAAAGGAAGTTAAAAAATACGTGCAGACACATGAGAATGAAGACACAAGCTATCAGAATCTAAGGGATGCAGCAAAAGCAGTACTAAGGGGAAAGTTCATCAAAATCCGAGCCTATCTCAAGAAACAAGAAAAATCACAAATAAACAACTCTACATTTCACTAGTCCCTTATAACGAATAAACATTTAATTTGATGTTTGTTATAGAGACAAAAGGGAACTCATAATACTGAAGGTAAATTTATACAACCTCTTCTGAAACAGTATGGGGATTACTCAAAATAATCTAAAAGGTTATGTGTATCCTTAATGTTCCTTCCCAGCAGAATTCACAATAGCTAAGACATAGAATAATGCTAAATACCAATTTAGAGATAACTAGAAAATGTGATGCATTCCTATTTAAAGGAATAGTATTCAGTTATAGAAAAATATGAATTTTTCATGCCTCAATTTAATAAACTTTTGGACTGACTGTGCTACAAATTAGATTGGAGAAAAAAGAAAATGGCAAAGAGTATCATTCATATTTGAAATATAAAGAAAAAAAGGAACTAAACCAGAATGATAAGAGACTCTGAAATAAAGAATGCAGTTATACGACAGAAGAGAGAAAGAATGTAGAATACCTGGGTGAACATGATAGTGGTGAATGAGTATCTCTGGTATAACTGCAGTGCAAGAAACATATAAAGAGATTTGCAAATTTATTCTCCATAATTATAATCAAATTAAACAGGAAAATATATTTTATATATTAATCTTATAATGAATCAAATCTATATCATGTATATACCTATATGAAAAGTACTCATTGAATACAATCTAAAATTATAGATTTCAGTCAAAACAGTGATTACACCTGATGTCTATTTTAACTGAATAGAACAAAGATAGTTTCTATGAATGTTTAAATGATCCTATACAAAGAAATCTTGAAAAAAGGAAAACTGAATCATAATATGACAATTTAAACTATATTCAATGGAATGGAAATTGAAACTGTATGGTAGTAGAAAAAAGACTCATGGCTCAATGGAACAGATTTGTTACCCCCAAAATAACAGATATATACATAGCTGTTACATCTCTATCTCTCTATATAGATTTCTATATATATATCAATATGCATGTATATATATATATATATCCATTCCATATATCTATCTATGCAGTTAATTTATGATAGAAAAAATTCAAAGATACACAGTGGTGAAAAGAAAACCATATCAACAAACAGAAGGTGTTGAAAAACTTGGCAGACCTCAGGAAAATTATGAAATTAGATTACTCCCTATCACCATAACAACAATTATTTCAGAATAGACTGGACACTTGGATGGAAAACTGGGGACCATAAAATATATTAAAACACAGGTAAAAGTTAACACACATGAATTAGAGATGTCTGAGGGGACTATGCACCAGCAATGAAATGCAAAAGAAATAAAGAATTGTGACTACGTAAACTTAAAAACACTGCACAGAAAAATAAATTAACAAGAAAATAAAGACAGCCAGGTGGATGGAAGAAGACATTTGCACAGCACATATCTAATGGGTCAATATACAAAATAAAGAAAAGACTTATACAACTAAATAATACTCAAAATATAAAGTACAGGATATCTAAAAGACGCTTTGCCTAAAAGGAAATATAAATGACCAATAATTATCTGGGCTGTAACTTTCTGCAGCAGATGGCTGAGATGGCTGAATTGAGATAGCCCAGGTGGATCAAGGGGGAAAATAAATAAATGCTTTTCCTCCTCTCCTTTCCTACATCTCTTCTTCATATCTTAAAAAATGCTGATTACCAGTAATGGTTAGGGGAAGCAAAACACACCCACATAAACATATCGCCTCACATGTTTCAGCGGTATATACCTAAAATGTAGATTGGTGCTGCTAAGAATGTATACAAAAGGGAACCCTTAAACTATTTTTGGGAATGTAGATTACTAAAAGAACTGTGTAACATTATGGAGTCTGCTCAAACAGACAGTTTGTAAAAACTCAAGTTTTCAGACTTGGGTATTGTGTGTTATGGGACACCTCAGGAATTCTCATCTGTGAATCATCCCATATTAAGGATGAAAATTAATTTGATAAAATGACAATCACACTGCAATACTGCTTATATTCAGATTTTCTGCACAGCAAGATAAATGAACATTCAGGAATGCAGCAAACCTCCCAATTTCTAAGTAATATTTTTCTGTACTGTATGAAATCCTGTATTTTAAAATATATTTAAAGAGAAAACAGTGCAGTACACTGTATGTTCAATAATAAAATGGCTTCATGAGATTCCATTCCTAGGTTCTGAATATCTGATTTTTTAAAAATTTTCTGTCTTTTTTAGAATAATATGACTTGTGTAGTCCTTTTTATCATAAAAGAGAATGGAAACAATTTCCCAGTTGTCTTACAAGAAAAGATTCCTCCCCAGGGTGAGCAGTCTTAGCACAAAAATGGAATTGGAAAACTGGAAGTTTCTCCAACATTCCTACCTCAATTAGTGCTTCTCACTAGTGTGAGTTCTAACATGTCCTTGAACCTCAGGATGTAACAAAGGCTTTTCACCGTCCTTACATTCATAAGAATTTTCTACAAAGTGAACTTTCATGTAAACATTCATTCCTCTAAAATGAGGAAAACCTTTACCACACTCCTCACATTGACAGGGTTATGGTCCAGTGTGGATTCACATGTTAAACTTGAGTCCTCCAGAAAGTGCAAAACCTTTATCACATTCCATACACACTGATAGGGTTTCTCTCACTGTGGATTCTCATGTGGCCATTTAGCTGTTCAAAACATACAAAACTCTTGCTGTATTTCTCACATTGATAGGGTTGTATTCCAGTGTGACTCTGCATGTGAGCTTTTAGATGTCCAGAATGTACAAAACATTTTCCGCAGTCCTTACATTGATAGGGCTTCTCTCCGGTAGATTCCCAACTGAGTATTGAGATATCTAGATATCTAAATTGCTTGCATTGTTAGGGTTTCTTTCCAGTGTGGATTTCCAAATGATTCTTCAGGGTCCAGAACTTGCTAAATTGTCACATTAATTACATTAATAGGGTTTCTCTCCAGTGTGATTTTGCATGAAAATCTTCAGACTTCCAGAATTAAAAAATTCTTAACCATATTATTTACATTGATAGGGTTTCTCTCCAGTATAGATTCCCATGTGACTCTTTAACTGTCCAGATTGTACAAAAGCTTTGCCACATTCCTTACACTGATAGGGTCTCTCTCCAGTATGGATTTGCATATGACATTTAAGCTGTCCAGACTGCACAAAACCTTTCCCACATTTCTTACATTGATAGGGTTTCGCTCCAGAGTGGATATGCATATGAATCTTCAGATTTCCAGAATTCGAAAATCTTTTGTCACATTCTTTACATTGATACCGTTTCTCTCCTGTGTGGATTCTCATGTGATACTTTAGCTTGTCAGAACGTAAAAAAGCTTTGCCACATTCCTTACATTGATAGGGTTTCTCTCCTGTGTGGATTCCCATGTGACTCCTTAGCTTGTCAGGACGTACGAAAGCTTTGCCACATTCCTTACACTGATAGGGTCTCTCTCCATTGTGGATTCGCATGTGACACTTAAGCTGTCCAGATTGTACAAAACCTCTCCCACATTCCTTACATTGATGGGGTTTCTCTCCAGAGTGGGTATGCATGTGAATCTTCAGATTTCCAGAATTTGAAAATCTTTTGTCACATTCTTTACATTGACAGGGTTTCTCTCCTGTGTGGATTCCCATGTGACTCTTTAGATAATCAGAACGTACAAAAGCTTTGCCACATTCCTTACATTGATAGGGTTTCTCTCCTGTGTGGATTCCCATGTGACTCCTTAGCCGTCTAGAGCGCATAAACCCTTTGCCGCATTCCTTACAGTGATACGGTTTCTCTCCCATATGGTTTTGCATGTGAATGTTAAGTGGTTCAGAAGGTTTAAGGACAGTGTGAGTTTGATTCTGAAAGTGAAGGAATGAGGAACTGCTTAATGATTTTCCTAATTCTTCACAAAAAATGGGTTTTCTACCACACTGTGTTTTCTTAGGTTCGGTAAGGTCAGCAGACTTCATGAATGATTTCACAGGCAAGGTTTTCTTCTGCACAATGAGAAAGCTTTTCCCATACTCATGAATATTTATTAAAGCTTCCTTCATTTTCAGTTGTGCTGAGTGCCTCCAGGGAAGAAGGTTCACTGAAGTATTTCCCAGAAATCTAACAATCATAGAGTGTTCACTTATTCAGAATTCTTTCCTGTTGATGAATGGGTGAAATAAATACAAACACGTCAGTCTGTAAATTATATGCATCTGTCTAAATAACAACTTTATGATATTGGTTAAGACTTTACCAGCCTATTAACTCATACATGTGCTATATTAGGGATCTGTTTCAGGTTGACTTACAGAATACTCCCACCAAATTGTTAAGCAATCTTTTGCAATAAAAATATGTGTATAATTTGGGATATCTGCTCATTTTCAATACATGATTTCTATTTCAGTATGATGTAATCATCTTTGAAGGAATACTTAAACCCAAATATTTATATTCAGAATATGTTGCCCCACTTTTTTTCTCTTGGATGATAGAGACCTTTATTAAACATATATTCTCTGTACTTACATTAAATCTAATAAATCTGCTTGTCATTTTCAAAGTGCAACAGATCAAACACATCTTAAAAATTATTGAGATTCCCATGACACAATGGTGTAAAGGTTCATCAGAGTCCACATACATCCCAGGTTCTATTCCCTATATCAGGGGCCAATAATGAAACTGAACAAATAAATAAAATATATATAGAAAGTGCTTCATCCTCCTTTGTGTTCTTCCCTCCTTGCATCTGCTCACCTTCATTCCTGCCTGCACCACTTTTAAAAAAAATTACTGATCTGTTACAATTCCTAATGTTCGAATGGATAAAGTCACAGTGTCTACCTACAGAACCTATATCATCTAAAACCCTGAGTTCGCATCTTAAGATGCAGCCCTGGTAAAAGGGTGTTGGAGAAGGGAGAACAATCAAAATGAACCTCTAAATATGACACACAAAATGCTTCTCCCACTACTCTCTTTCTTCCTGCCAGCATGCTTGCCTTCATCCCTGACTGCAGCTTTTCTTTTAATTAAAAAGTTGCCCCTAATTATAATCCAAAGACACTGATAATTCCATTAACCTGGTATTTTCTTATTATCACTCACTTTGGATGACTTGTCTCTCTACTGTCATCAATTCTTCATCTTGCTCCAACCAAGAGATCACATTGGGCTTGATTCCTGATGCACTGTGTACAGAGAAATATGTATAAAAGGAAAAGGCCTAGCAAAAGTTGCTAAGCTTTCCCATCAATGAGGTCCTAGTCTTATAACAAAATTACTAAAATTATTTCAAAAGAGAAAACAATACATTTCTACCCTCTTTCCAGGACTCAATTTTAATATTTTCCCTATTTTCTGAAACACTTGCTTACACTTTTAGACAGACATTTACTGTGCTGGGAAATAAAATACAAAATGCTCATTCTCATGGAGAAATCACTACCAACGTCAAATTTTTTTGTCTAAGAAAATCATGTCCCATGTCATTGTTAACACACAGATGACAGGGTCACATTGTCAAAGTTGCAGTTTCTCTTCAAAGGACCAAATATAATAATCAAGATGAACAACTAAATAAAATACTCTTCCTCTTCTCTCTTCCTGCTTGTCTCTGCTGCTTTCATTCTTACTTACATGATTCCTTAAAAAGAAAGTTAGTATAACAGTATTAATATGAGAATCCTATTTTTATAGAAAGCACATGGACTAACATGGAAGTCACGGATAGTGGCTTCCATTGTGTTCATATGAGAAACCACCCATCCTGGAACATGTAAGTGCATGTACATATCTGCCCCATAAAAAAGCAACAAGCATGACAGCAGCCTTACCTACTGACGTCAGGTTCTCATAGTTCTCCAGCATCACATCTCTGTACAGGTTTCTCTGAGAGGGATCAAGCAATGTTCACTCCTCTTGAGTGAAGTATCATCTCCCTCAGTGTTTACTTGGTAATAAGAACAGGATGCTCAAAGGCAAGAGGATTTAATGGTCCAAGATTTTCTGCCATAGGATGTAATGCAGCTACAAAATCTTCTGTGCAAACTCATGTTGTTTTTCCTTCAGCTTTTATTTAACGTAATAAGTTTCACATGACTATATCACTACAGCTAGACTAATACTCATCATCATATTTCCCCCTACCAAGACAAGTCTAACCAAGTAGATTTTGGAAATTTTCTTTAATGAATAGATTCATTAAGAAATGCACATTTTCACATTCAACACCATAACTGAGTATTTTTAAAAATGAAATATTCACCCCATCACTAGATTATTAGAATTTAATGATTAAAATGTTAAAATTAGACTAAACCTTCATCATTACGGGAGATAATAACTTATTCCTTGAGTTTCTTTTGTTCACAGTAACTCTGGACAAGTTCTACCTAAAATGCTGATCTACCAGGGGGCAGAGTTTATCATATTGTAGATTTAATTCCTTCTCACCTCACAACTATTTGTCAAAAAGCAAGTCAACATTCTTGCTGCTTCTGTCTTTTCCTTAAGATGATAGAAATGATTATTCTTCCTCAGGAAAAAGACCTAACCCAACATAAGGAAGTTATAAGCAACATAGGATGTTTATAATTCCCACATTCACCTGCCTGGAATTCCTTCCATTATAGTACATTTGAAATATTCCCATATATTTAGGATCTCCTGAATATATAAGTACTACAGCCAAAGATAACAAAGCTGTACTCTCGCCCAATGCAATATACAGAATTAATAAAATTACTAACAAAGTAACAGGGAAGCAAATTTTTCAAGCTAATTAAACAAGCAGTACTAAATTTCATATGGAATCAGAAACACATTGAATATTCAAAAATAGAGGATAAAAATGGAGTCTCCATAATCATTGACTTCAAACTGCCCCTTCTTCCCTTTCACCCACCTCATCCCACCAGAAACTACCAAGATACCCAGAACAAAGATTTCAAGTCCAATAGTTACACTCTCTCCAAAGACCAAAAGCAGTTACCATGTATCTCAGCATGGAAGCTTGTGTGCACAGTTATGTAAAAACAGCTAGCATATAAAATGTTTAAAGATTCTATGGTTTTGTTTGGTGTTTTGTTTTAAGGGTGTGGTTCTTTTTCCGGTCACCTAAAATCAGCAAAAAAATGGTTATGGGATGAAATATCAACAGCTGACCCACAGTAAAAATTGAGAAATTAAAAAAAAAATTTTAATTATATTTACCAGAATGTCACTGCTTCCTCCCTCACAATATGACTTTTAAATTGTTTTTTTGCTTTTAATTTTTAATGTATTTAATCCTAAAAAGTAGACAGTAAAACAGCTCTTGGAAGAATTTACTGACAACTGCATGAGAGCCTGGGGAGGTGAGGGGCCGGAGCTGGGCCGAGGACTAGGGGGTTCTCCCCTTGGTTGCTACAAGCTCATTGTTATGTTGGTTTCCTTTCTTAACAATCAGATCCATGTAGGTTGTGGCGATAATGTCTTAAAAGACAGAAGCTGATGTGTGCCCTGCTGAGCAGGGAATAAGTAGGCTGCCTCCAACAGAGCAGAGTTTACATATATACCAAGGACCAGGTTTCCTGACAAAGATTTGGGGGTATGTGGCTGGGAACAATCAAGATGAACTAAAATAAAAGAAACTGCTTTTACCTCCTCCCTTTTCCACCCTGCCTGCCAACTTACCTTACTTCCTGCAACTTACTTATAAAAAAAAAGTAATGAGGATATTTTTCTAAAAAGAGCAACATCAACTTAAATGTATGCTTTGTTTGTTCTGATTCTCCATAATAATTCTAGACATGTTATATTCTACAGCTGATTCGGTAACTATCAAATATCACAGGACCTATGTAAGGACATCATTAAACAGCAACTAAAAATGTCTCTCTGCCTTTTGAACTGAGAATCTGAGACACAACCAAACACAATGTAATAGACAAGGTTTCTTAATTACTGAGTATTCACAAGTGTAATGCAATTGTAAGTAATGTTGACGAGGAATAACATAATTGCCCATCAAAATATCACTGCACAACATGCTTTGATGAAGTGGAGAAAAATTCTGGGTGTAATACACATTTCCCAAGGACTCATGTTCAAGACAGGTGGCTGGGGAGAGCAACCAAGATAAACAACTAAAAATAAGAAAAAAATATTTCTTCCTCCTTTCTCTTCTTGCCTGTCTACCAATTCACCTTAATTCCTACCAGCTTATTTCCTTTAAAACATCACCCCACAATATTTAAATTAAAGGAAAACTATGCATTTAAAATAGGTAATTCAGATTATCTCAATCTTAATTAAGAAATCAAAGTTAGCATCACTCACACAGGAAGGACATATATTTATTTTTCCCGGGTGGAATATAATTTAATGCACGTATCTTCTTCACTGAAATCATCTTTTGAAGCGTGGGCACCACAAGTTAGTAAACCTTGGCAACAGGGCTGTTTTGTGAATAAAATGCTTTTTTTTTTTTTTTTTAAGGAAAGGTTAATCAGGCAGGAAGAGAAAAAAGCATGGCATTTTATATTTATTTAGTTGTACATCTTAGTTGTTCACCCAAGCCCAGGATGCAAAACTAATTCATCAGGATGTATGTGACCTATACTTAGGCTGATGGCAGGTGAGCAAACTTCTCTAAGTGTGTGCCTGTGAATAAAGTGTTGTTGGAAAACCATTCCCATTTATTTATGTAAGTCACTGGCTACTTGTCCATGACAAGGGCAGACCCAACTATCGTAACACCACACACTACACAACAAAAACAACTGACTGGTAAACAAAGCTGGAATCAGGAGAGTTGCCATGGAAGGTCAAAGTCTAGGTACAATGCATAATAAACCTAGGAAATCCAGTGGTTCCTTGATTCAACTTGTAGAGGCCGAATCCCTGAAACTACAGCCCAGACTGGATTAAAATCAGTATATACATAGACCTGGGCAATTAAAATAGCTTGCTCGTCAACAGAAAACTGTTCCTTTTGAAAAAAAATGTTACCCTCTGTTCTGTTGCCAATTAACAGTTCACAGGAAATAGAGAAATATTTACTGTGAAATTAAACTTTAAACTTTAACTTTATAAAAGAAGAGCATGACGCTTAACAACTTTAATAGGATAAGCACAATCTTGTGACTTAAAGTAACAATCCAGCACCTGTGGCCAGCATAGTTGACATATATCCCAAGGAACTGAGCTAACAACTGTGGCTAGATGGAGGTGGGGGGCAGACTGAGGTGGAACCAAGATAAACAACTAAATATAATGAATAGATGATTCTCCATCTTCTTTCTTCCTGTCTGCCTACTCACCTATATTCCTGCCTGAATCAATTATTTTAAAAAATGAAAATAAATTTTAGGTGTGGTTACAATGACCAATTAAAAAAAAACACTTTGAGAAAAAAATGTCGATTAAGACTTATCATTCCAAATTAATTTAAAAACTAATAAACACTTTATTTTAAGGAAAATGTCACCCCCAAAATATGTCTATTGAAAAAGTGAAATGTCATTTTAGTGAAGACTGAATGAAGGGTGCTTGTAAACATATTTGTATAGAGGAGCAGTCTGGTTATGAATAGCTTCTTCTGCAGAACTGGAAACCCTAAGTCTCCTTCCCAATGGGGAGAGTGGACCTTTAATCTGCGTATTCTGTCTTTGATCACTATGGCCCCTCTTATGTCCTACAGGAACTCCAGGGGAACTTCAGCAATGGAAATTTTCCTTTACCCAATAACAAAAATATCCCTCTATATAATGAATGCGAAGTGCATGTTTAATAAAAAGGATACAGGAAAAGAAAATGTATATCTGAGGAAGAAAAAAAGGACTTTGTTAGTGAGGAAATGGGTATTTTTTAAAAAATAACAAAGGAAAATAAGAATGGGAAAAAAAATGAGTATTATAAATGCTTTCTAAGAGTGACATAAAACATAAGTCCTCTCTCCTATTGTGGGATCAACGATAAATTTCGGACTCAAAAGAAACATCCTTAGTCTTTTCTCTTGAAAGAGCCAAGCAAGAACCCTATTTGGCTTGGTATTATAGATCTGTCCATAATTCTACACAGAAATAGTCAGAATCTTAAAACCTGAGTAAGTGTCTCATCTTTTCCATGTATGTAATGTTAACAAATAATGGACAAAAGAAAGCCTAACTCCAAGACGAAGCTTTTATCATAGGACACAAGAGCCTTTAAGAATTTCCCTCCAGTTCACACAACAACTGGGCTGGACCGCTAGGACCCTGAGAATCGGAGGATCTGAGCAACGTTGAGTCCACAAGTGAAAATGATTTTCTGCCGGAAAACACATCACCAAGTTTACTATGATGACTTTGTTTTCTACCCACAGCCCAGGTAGGGAACCCAGGATCATGGGCTTTACACGCCTGCTCCTTAGACGCCTGAACTGCAGCAGTGCAACTGCTGTGGAGATTTTAAATAAAGACGCACACAGACGAAAGTATCGCGGAGAGGGTCCTTTAGTGCCCGTCCCGCCCCGGCTCAGCGCCGCAGCGGAAAGTGAGAGCTGGAAGCCGGTCTCTCTGCGGAGGCCCCTTGATTCCCAAAATGATCCTGTAACCCGCCCTCCATCCCAGAAACCCCTTCACCTGGGTCTTACCAAGAACCGGCACGAACACGCGTGAAACAGAGTGCATCACGCTCACAGACCAGCATGAGAGAGAATGGCGGCGGGAAACAGTTACGACACTTCCGTTTCCGCCTGAGCTGTAAGGGGCGGGGCACCTGCTTGACAGCCGCACTGTGGTAGTTTAAGCACAGAAAGTGTACTTGCTCTCCCTTTGGGAAGAGTCCTGTGGTCTGTTCAGCTCTGAGACTAGAGGGAAGAAAAAGTTCCATGACACAACTGTGATTAGAAGAGAGCTGTCTGCCGGGCGGGGCAGAAACTTGTCTAAGGCGGGTGGGAAGGGAGGAGACAGGCTAGTGCCACCTTTAATGTGGAAGGGAGTAACTGTGCTGGAACTGACCCCACTTGAATCAGCAAATGTTTTTCTAACTCTCTCTAGGTTGCTAGTGCCCACTGTGCTACCAAAGATGATGTTCACAGCGAATCCAAACACTGTAACACTGGTTTACGCAAAAGGAAAAGGATTTTATTGCAAAGCCAGTCAGCTTGGCGGCAGGAAATGCTGGACTCCATGGGGATGGGGTGACAATTTCAGAGCTCTGGGACTGAGAACAAAAAAATTTCTGTTTTGGCAACTTGATTGGTCTGTAATATACAGAAAAACAGGCATCAATACCAGACCTTTGTGGTTATGGAACCTCTCACCTCTGAGTATGTGGTGGGCCATTTTGTCCTTAGTATTCTGTTTCCTAGCTATTGTTTTTCCTTCCAGGATTCTGAAAATCACTGGGGGTGGTCTGTGGCAGGTCAGGGTGCTTCCAATTACTGTGTCCACAAGTAAGGTCCACAGTCCTTTAAAACATCTTTATCAGTTGCTAGGATACTGAGTGTTGTTTCTGCTTTCTAATATATAAGGTGTTCCTTAGTATTATGGTGTATGAAAATTCTACTAGCTTTCAAACCACATTAAAGCAAGGTTTATTGGTTTTTTTGTTTTTATTATTTAATATACTGAGCACACCCTACTGGCTCAGGGAATTCTGTAGCTACAGTTTAGTGTATATGAAGCCCAAGAAATGGAGTGGAGATGTGACAGGAGCCAAAAGTGAGTGAATGAGTGAATGAATGAATACTTTCTTTTCTCTCTTCCTTACTACTGACTATATACCTGCCTTGATCTCTGCCTGCTTCCTTCCATTAAAGAAACAATAACACCTGTTTGGAAATAGACACTAAATTTAGAATAAAATAAAGTATTTTTCTGCCATTAAATAGAATCAAAGATTGAATGCATAAGACACAACATTCAGGCCTGTGTCAGAACCCTGCTAGTGACATATAAAATGATGCAGACACTTTGGAAACATGTTGGCCGTTCCTTAAAGTTAACCATAATGTCACAGTATGACCCTCATTCCACTCATAAATATATTCATCGGGTAAACAAAAATATAAGCATAGAAAAAAACTACACAAATATTTCATAGCATGATGACAAAAAATACAAATGTCCATCAACTGAAAAATTATTATTCATCAGCTATAAGGAATAAAATAATGCTTCATACTATAACAGATAAACTAAAAACATTATGCTACTTGAAACAATAAAATCACAAAAGAACACATGACATTTTAAAACATTTTATAAGAAATTATTTGAGTAGACAAATCTAATGAAGCAAATAGTTATCTCAGGATTTAGAGCTGGATGTATATAAAGAACTGGGGGTGATAAAATCTACCTGAAATTGATTATGATGATGGTTTCACAAACTGCTCATCATCACAATAAACTTATGCTTAAATTGAATATATTGTACATGAAAACAAGTATGAATATAAATATAAAATATAAATAAGTTTAATATACCAAAAACCCCTAGACTAAACAAAACTAGGTATGAATTTTTGATGCTCTTTCATAAGACCTATGTAATGGTTATGTCCTGGTGGAATATCAGTTAGGACAATTGTCTGCAGTGGAGCACAGTCGACTTACTGCTGGATTTTAATTCCAAAACCAGGGAAACCAACCACCATGAAGAAAAAATAAAAATGCTTCTTTCTCTGATCTCTTTCTGCCTGCCTTCCTACTTGTTTTCATTCTTGCCTTCAATTTTCCTTTAAAAAAAACTGTGAATTCTTTAAACTTTGTATGAACATACAAATTCTAGGGGACATAATTTACTTGAGATTTTTGTATTTTTTACTATTCTCTTATTTATAATGTTAAAATATAAGAAATATTAATTTTCCTCTGATTACTCCTTCATAACTCTATCACTGTAGAGTACCCAAAAAAGTCATAATGGTGCAGGGCAAGTATAGATTTGGGCAACATGGAGAATCAATAAGAGGTAGAACAAGGCCCAGATCACATCTGAACATTTGAAGTGAGACCGTGACTGAGGATTAATCCCAGTGAATTTAACAAGAACTTCCCCTCCACCCCATTCCTGCAAGCCTTATAATGCTATTTATAATAAAACAAATCCATGTGTTAATATGAGTTCTCTCATCAATAAATTCCATATTTAATCATTTCTTTTTTCCCTTGGGATAATAAGCTAAACTCAATCATTGTTTTGTTCTGTTCAATGTAGTGACACATTTTTGTAACTTTTGCCTTTGTCATCAAGATTGTCTAAAGTTTCAATTCTCATGTTTGATGTGGTTTACATAGATGCCCTTTGTGTAGCTATTAAAGGTCTTTCTAAATCCATTGCTTACATATTTTACCAAATTAGTTCTAGGGCATTGTTGCATGTTTTATGAATCTGTGAAACAGAAAAGCATATTTGTTCTATTAATGTTTCATCTCTTCTTGTAGATAATATTTAACAGTTAAGTAACCTGAAGAGCCTTGGAATAGACGCTTTATAGGAGGATCCCTTACCTTACAAAATCTCTTTGAACTCTAGATTCCTGAAAGTTTCCTTTAGCTTTTACTAAGCTTTTATTCCTTTTCATGTCAATTTCAGCCTTAAACCTCAAGGAAAATATTTAGACAAATCAATACTATTACAAGATTGTACTTTTTGTCTTAAGAAAAGGATGCACCAGGCCATTATGGACTATGTGGGGAAATACCTGCTCACTCAAGTGAGAGAGGTCAGAATCAGAGGGGAGACTGTTGATTTATATCCACAGTAAGGACTGTGGGGTAAAATTCAGCTTGTCTGTATGAAAAATTCCAGTGTGCAGTGGACTCTGGGGGAGATATCACTGTCCCTGGTTGGCTGTGACCTGATCGTTGGTTCATTTAGGGCAAAGAAAAATCTGACTTGCTGTGTGAGAGGTAAAGGATGTAATTGCAGTATTTTCTTGGGATCGGTTTGTAGGAGATAAAAAATATTCTGCCAAGGATGACTTTGACTCTAGAAGTCAGCTCTGGGAGAAGCAGTCTGTCTCCAGCCAAAGATAACAATTAAACAAAAACCCTTATTACATACAAAGTAAAGGATATACAGTGGTGAACATGAAGTTCAAATATCAAGTTTCCTCTGACGGAAGATTTGATATGATATAGGGGAGGCATTTGTGGGTAAGGTGACCTTCTGTTTCTTCATCCAGAAGGTGGTTACTGAGGAACTCTTTATTGTCAGAACATACGCATAATCACAGAATATTCTACATGTATTATAATGATAATGTTTAACAATAAGGTGATTGGTTAAAATTGAGGTGAAGGATCAGAAAATGAAAAATAGAAAAGTCGAGCCATGAAGCCAGAAGCAGAGGAGAACAGGCACAATCTGACAAGCTGGCTGCAACAGCAATAACTGGTTAGGGCCTCTTTTCTGTCCCTGGGCCACACCATCACTGGCTTTAGGCCAATCCTGTGAGGAAATTCCTCAGCCCCCACAGGAGTTATTTTTACCACTGAGGACAAGTTCGTAATACAAATGAAGTCAGCTGCAGCCTTGGCCAAAGGATGGAAAACAACCCAAGTACATCAAGGACCACATGAGAGCTGCATGGAGCTGTGGGCTAAGCAAGTAGCCAATCTTGCCACTCAGCACTGCAGGCCCATGGGACACACAAAGTCACTTTTTTATCATGTGAAATCTCAAGTAGTTGAACCTTCACCTACTCCTACCTCAGCCAGCATCCTGATTTAAGTGTGAAATACTCAGGCAGGACCAGACTTGAGTTTCCCAAGAAAAACAGGAGACTAACATCTGTCTTCCAAATGAGAAACAGGGACAGCGTTCTCATGCTGCTGCTGAAGACTTTACCTGACTCCAATGACTCTTGAAACTTTGTCAAACATCTGACTGATCTGAGGCTGTGAGTCTACAAAGCAGAAAGACTGGGGGACCTGACTGGGGTCACACACCTAATGCCCAGGACCAAGCCAGCTCCAACGCAGGGCCTGTACAAGAATATTTGGGGTCATGGCCACCCTAGAAACCATGGTGAAACCCACAATAAACAGGAATGGTTGGGGCAGGGAGTTCCATTCCAACTCCTAACCTAGTCCTGCAGGCCTGTATCTTGGTATAGCTTGTAGGTAAAATAGTTTGGTAATTCTTATAAGTTAAACATAAAATGGTGTCCCCTGGTTGCTCAGGCATGTAAGTCTGTGGCTTCATAAGCACAGTCCATGTAATGTCCAAAGACCAGGTTTCTTGACCCAGGGCCAGGGCAGGGCAATTGAGATGAGCAGCTAAGTGAATATTTATTCTTCCTTTTCTCTCCTCCTTCCTTCTTGCCTGCCTAGTTGCCTTCATTCATGCGTGCACCTTTCCTTAAAAAAAAAAAAAAAAAAAAAAAAAAAAAAAAAGTTAAAAATAGAATGACAACAAGAATTTATGGCCATGTAAGTTCTCCATAAGTATGTTATTAAATCTAGACTTTTAGTACTAATGTCTACAGTTAGAATTTGTTCATTCATCTAGTTTATGAAGAATCTCAGAGAAATGATGAAATTTTTCCTTTGACCCCCACCCCCAAGAAACTCGGTGAGTTTTTTTTTTTTTTTTATGGGAGCCACTAGCTTGCTGTTGAACACAAAGACAGGTAAAACAATCTGTCAAAGTTGTAATGGGGTTGGAGAGTTTTTCATGATCTGATACCAAAGATCAGGTTCTCTTTGACCTTTGGAACTCAGGCTAGATGGCAGTCATAACCTGCACCTTCCTACTCCCTTTTGTATGTAATCAAGC